>WSLO01000216.1:0-23582 GCA_019677385.1 Ceratobasidium sp. 392
TTCGCCGGGTTAAAATTTTCTCACTCCGTAAATATTAATTATTTGTTAAGATGATACAGCTCTTTTTTTTAAAAAAAAAAAAAAAAAAAAAAAAAAAAAAAAAAAAAAAAAAAAACAGCCAAACGATGCGCTATGATCTCCTGCAAATATGGTAAATCTCCGCGCCTCATCAAAATGCTGGAGCGCGTACCATGTATATATAGTCCAGACTGTCTTGGTGTACGGTTGTTGACAAGCCCAGCAGGGCCAAAACTTCCGCAAATACCTTACCAGGGTGTGGAACAAGGTGCAGGAGGATCAGTGCCAAGTAATCCCAATCTTCACACGCTGGTCCAACCTGTCGTACCGTCGGATTCTGGGCTGTAAGCTATGTGCACCGAGGCTTTGTAGGCCGAGGCAGGTGCAGTTGTGCTAATGTCTTTGGCTAGTTTGTACGTCTCTGATGTTCTGAAAACAATGTGACTGTCGCCAAGCTATCGAAAGACATGGCCAAATTGTTGGCTGTTCGGCCCAAACTCTGGAATCAGCCCAAATGGAAGAGGTTTTCATATTTGCGAAACCTCACCAGTATGCATAACTCCGGTTGAGACAAGCGTCTTGTCCGGCCGCCGTTTGTTAACAGCGATGTACCCGCCCGCTATACCCAACCCAATCATTTCCGTCATCATCCTGTAAGAATATGTTGAAAAATGAAACGAAAACAATGTTTTAACTGATGGCGCGATCCCTGTGGCCTCTAAAATGGTATCCGAACAGTACTATTGCTTGCGGATAACCTAATGAACGCAATTTTACGGCCACGATCCAATAGCAGTAATCAACTGATATCGATCTTATACCAAATAGTGCACGCAGCGTCCGCCTAGAACCTATGAGTACAAACGCGTATTTAACCTATTGTTTGTGCTCACCGGACCTAACATGGTATAATGATCGTTAACAAAACAAGATTCCTGTCCGTTTGGCCTCCGGTCGCATCGTTTGGAATAACTATCACCGGCGGGCGTTCTGTAGATTCCTCATCCAATAGATCGTAACCGTACCAGCCCACGCCTTGAGAAACTCGGTCATAGGATCGGTACTAACCATGGCCACGTTGGCAGCTGGTTCTAGAGATGGTCAATAGCACGCTGACGAAATGCACCCCAGAGTAGAACAGTATCGTGTTTGTCCGGCGCTACTTCCAGGATGGGTCCTAGGATACCAAACTCGATAATTGAGCGAGAACGAGATTGTAGACTGAGACGTAGTCGGAACAAGGTCGTGAACGAAGGACTAAGGTACTTGATGCGTTAAAAACAGGCAGTCGGAGGATGTGCGACAATGCAGCAGCATAAGCAAGGAGTAAACCACAAGTTCTAAAGCAACGTTGTAGCTCTTCGTCTGTGGCGACATTAAGGTCTAGCTAACGGACAATATATCCACCCCTGCGAGTATGGATTACTACTAAACTAGTCTTCGTGAGACGAGCGTCCCGCAACGCCAGAGCAGAGCATAGGTCAGCTTTCTATCCCTTTCCATTGCTTGGCACCCATGGGTTCAACGCCTTGAAGGTGCCGCTTAGCTCCAATCCAGACGACTCGGAGTACGTATTGAAATATTATCTCAAAGAGAATGATGGCGCCAGAAAGTACCACCATAGGTCAAGTAGCATTTTGGTGGTCGTGGCTGCGAGCAAACCCAAATACACTAGGCCACAAATCAAATGGGACACGTGACCCAGCTGCAGATTGGCTCCAATTTCATAGTAAATTTTAGCCAAAAATCAAATTTCTGCATTGTATGGTCTATAACACTCTGTGTATTGACTCTATCGGGCTTTAAATTGGAACGGATACTCTCACATGTACTTCGCACTCCCTGCGCAAGCGCTAGCCTCGCAGCTGTACTCCTGCGCTCACAGTGGCCGATACATTTTTCTGAAATTCCGCCTGGCAGCGCTTTATCCACAGATTTCTCCCTGTATGCTCTATCTTACTGCTTTCAAATGTATCTCCTACTTTCAAGAGTCCTACAGAGTGTACGCAAGCCATAAGCCCCAGCTGGATCACCCAAACAGCTGTGAAATAAGGTATAGTGGAGGGTGCAGCCTTGGCATATTAGTTGAATCATAGCTCCATGAAATTCAATTCAAATGAGTTCAAATGCAGCGAACACACTCTAATCACAGCCCTGAAATAGTTCGCGTTTTTTATTTCAGCAAAATCGCCCAAGAACTGGGAGATTAAGCTCATATCTACCGAGCCTGAGCAATCTGAATGCATATTGGCAAAACAAATGGCACAGCCCCTGATAGTGCCCAAATGCTATCTCACCGCGGAGTTGAAGTATCACTCTTATATTTTGTACATTGGTTCTTAGGGTGTTTATCTTCATATTCTACTAGTACATGTAGTTACAATTTCCTCTTCCTCGCCCGTCGCGGCTGCTGTCCTGCAGCTGGGTCACGTGTCCCATTTGATTTGTGGCCCAGTGTATATTTCAAATTTGGCCAGTGCGTCTATCGAAGAACATCAGCACCTAGTATTACTACGTAGTAGTCTGGGTGATCTAATGATTTGCGCGGAGCCAAACCAAGAAGTCATCCAGCGGACCTTCTTCGCCGCACTTATAAGTAGATATGGACTCCCTCCCCTACGTTGTTCTATGCTTACGCTGCACTTACCCACTTGCTGCAAGATGTACAACTCACTGTTTAAAGACCTCGAAATCCTGGCCTCATAGCGTACTATCTAAGATGTTTGATAAACCTGACAATGTGACAACATACTACGGCTATCATACTACTAGGCCGGAGTGAGGCTCAGCGCGCTATCTCTAACTTCGGAGACGCTTCGCGATCTTAGGCTATGCCTAGCAACCCGATCAGCGGACAGAAACACCCGTCTTATAACGTCTCTGGATTACTAAAGCCTTCGTCGCGCACAAGCTAGGTGTATAAATACTGACGCCAATAAGGAATACTTCTTCATTTTAACATGCTGTACAACTTACTACTCAGTTCTCGGCTTCTTCAGTTTGCTTGGCTATCATTGCATTCTTTTGGCTCTTCACCAGTAATAACTGACGGATCTGGGCTGTCTTACGTCGGTCTTCATAATTCGTCCTCTGGACAAGACTATTTCCTTGGAGTTCCGTTCGCTCAACCACCAACCGGCTCTCTGCGATTCAAGCCCCCTGTTGCTTGGTCTCGGGGTGATACGGCGGTTATAAAGGCAACTCAGAATGGTTACAGCTGCGTACAGCCGGACGGGTTCATTGCAGATACTTCGGAGGACTGCTTAACGTTAAACATATGTGCGTCTCTAACTTATACCGATGCCACAAAATTATATTCAAATTTATGCAAACGACAGGGAAACCAACGAAAATAGCCGAGAAGCTACCAGTTATGGTCTGGATATGTAAGTCCAGGAATATGAGTCAGGTATGATTGACTCAACCGTTGCATCTTTCATAGACGGCGGTGGGTTTTACGCTGGCGGGATCAAGCTGTATCCTGGAAATTCCCTCGTTGAAAGGGCGGTCAAGATTGTAAGTTTTATGCTGTACAGTCCAATACAGCTCTCAACATGCAAAATGTTTAGGGGAAACCAATTGTTTATGTTGCAATAAATTACCGAGTTGGACTCTACGGATGTGAGTTCGTCATTCTACGCACCGTGCTCGCTAAGCAAGGTACTCTTCCTTCAAGTCCCCCCTGGACAAGCTGCGGCGGATGCGGGGGCTACAAACCTTGGGTTGAAGGACCAGCGACTTGCGTTAGAATGGATACAGAGGAACATCGCCTACTTCGGAGGAGATCCAGACAAGGTGCGTGTCGAAGGCCACGCATATGTGATATACTATAGTTGACTATATGTAAAACGTCCAGGTGCTTATATTTGGCGAGTCGGCCGGCGCTCTTAGCGCAGGGTATCAGTCATTTTACAAAGGCGGTAATATTGGAGGCGCATTTCGGGCGATGATTTTAGAGTCTGGGTCACCGTCAACGTATGTCTATATTTGTACAACGATATCTAACTCGAAATCCATTCACCAACCGCTTTCAGTCTTAACGTCCCTCTGCCAAACGATTCTGTCAAAGAGGAGGCATTTAGGATCATCGCTAACGCGGTTGGATGTAACGCGGAAGCGCATGACGCGTTTGAATGTGTGCGGGAGGCTCCTGCAGACGCCCTTGAAAAGGCAAACAACAACTTGATGAAGGTAACAGCACTTATTTTACAGCCATATTCGCGCATTAGAGATTAACGTTGTGGGATAACATTCAGTTGGACCCCTATTATCAAGCTCCTGGTCAAGCACCTACTGTGTTTAGTCCCGTCAGAGTAGCAGGAGACGACTTCTTTGACGACATTCCCACCAACCTATTGCGTACCGGCAAGTTTGCAAAAGTTCCGTTTATCAACGGAGGTGTGTGTTGTTTTGCTTTTTCGCAGCCCAGCGCTAAGACTTCTATCCATTATAGCCCAACTTGATGAAGGTACTCTGTTTGGAAACGGTACCTCTATGAACAGCGAACAAGATATAATCAACTGGATTACCACTCGATTCACTGGTCTGAACATCGGCATAAGCAACGAAACAGCTGTTCGGGAGCTCCTAAAATACTACCCAGCTGACCCTGCGGCGGGCTCCCCCTACGGCACGGGCAATGAGACCTTTGGCCAAGGTCCCCAATACAAGCGTTTCAGCAGCATATTTGGCGACTTATTCTTTCAGGTAAGCTCCGCACCTAAACCGATACGCCCTGAACTGACGTCCTTGACAAAGGCTCCTCGTCGAGACCACCTCAAGGCAGCAACGAAATTTGGCGTGCAGTCTTGGTACGCATACACCTTGGTAGGATACTGAATATAGGTTTCTAACACAACTCTAGGTCCTACCTATTCGACGAGCGGCCTCTGGATTTCGTACCCCAGCTTGGGATTAAACATTCGGGAGAGATTCCCTTCGTGTTGCAGCTAATTGGTGTAATCAATCCAAACGCATCACCCAAACTACTCGAGTTCGCGCATATTGTGGGCGACTACTGGTAAGTCTACCTGCTTTCAGTCAACTTTGTTTGATCCAACAACCATTGGCGCAATAGGATCAACTTTGCATATAGCTTAGATCCTAACCCACAAGCTGGATCAAAATGTAAGTATTTGTATTATGGTATTATTGCTATAAGACAGGTCAAACATGATCCTAGGTCCTAACTGGCCGGCTTATGGGACAAACAGCACTGCTCTTCAACTGCTGGCGTCTAACATCACTACGTTCGAAGACTTAGCTCGAGCCCAAGCCATTGATTTTATCCTTGACAACTCAAGCCTGCACAATTGATAGTGCGTTCTGCTACTAGAGTTTTTCCGTGCTCACATGAGGTGCTTTTGAGCATGATTTGCCCGCGAGTAGCAGCTTGAACCGAGTACATTCGTTCCCCAGTTATGTTCTGAACTCATTGCGCTTGAAATTCTGTTAGGACAGTTCGAATATCAATCATATACCATGTTCATACAACCGAACTAGATAGCAAGAGAGTGGCGATAAAGCGTTGGTATTATGCACGGGCCTTAAGCGCAGCTGCATGTTTAGTTTGCAAAGTATATTCCGCCTGTACAAGATTGAGTGAGTGATACTCTATGCTGAGTAAATTTCTTACCTCGCCAGGGAAAATCGCAAATCCATCATCCCAGGTTTTTCCGGTCGAAACAGTACTTCCAGCTTGCCTTTACTCACTATGTCAAGTGCTTGCTCGTTAAGGTTAAGATACACGCTCACCAGACAAGATCACCAGTGAGTCCACTGGAGATAACGGTGTCATACCACGCCGAGTAGGTATTCTAAATTCAAAACACAGATGATGAGTACTATGCCGCCGGCGGTTGAGGAGTTCACAGCTCACCGCCTGGTTGCTAGTAACTCCAAACTCTTCAATAATTACCGGCTATCAAAGTGGTGTGTGTTAAATGCAACAATCGCTCTGTGCACGGTTCATTGTGCAACCTACCTTCCCCACAGCCTTTTGGGATGTAGCGTGATCTGCAGGGAGAGGTTGGGGGTTTGGGTCTACAATGAAGCAGTCCGAGGGGCTCTCACCTTTGATCCACTGGGTCCCCCAGGCAGCGGCATTCGAACTCTGGCCCCAACCCTCAGGGTATGAATGGAATGTACCGAAGTCAATCGAAGAGATTTCTGTCAATCAAAACTCAGACAAGCATACATTGAAATTTGTACGAATAGCTTACTGAGGTTGGCATCGAAATCAACCCCCTCGCCGCCTTGATAGGGGTAAGTGGGTGCGCCGGCTATTGCGGTATCGTTTAGGCGAATGTAGTAGGTACGAGAAAAAAACGCACGTTGATTATAGAAACCTTCATCTCCAATCGCGACCAAGTGATTTCTACGAGTTGTGAAATATGAGCCACCTGGAAGCGCTCTGTTTTAGCGAAGTACACGTACGAGTCAAGAGACTTGATATATGCGGATATTTCGGCTGGCCCGCGGCTGGTTAGTAAGTAGCTGTGTAAAAGCCGGCAAACACGTACTAGCCCAGGCAGTGATTGTCTAATTGGATCAACCAGTGTGTCAGACAACTTCAGCCCAAGCCCTAGAGCCACTCAACATACCTTAGTGGTGCAAGTACCAGACCAGGTATCAGTGCTTCCCTTGCAGCGGGGTTCATTGGCAAGCTCCCTGCATAGGTGCGATTACAATTGAAAAGCCTTCAAACCGAAGCTGGGGACGTCTCGCTCACCATGCCATAATAGTTGGTTCATTCTTGTACCGTCCCACAAACCCACTGATGTACTTCTTGAACGCAGCCTTGACCGTAGCATCTGTGTAGAAGAGGTCATGGTTGCTGGACCCAAGAAGTTGCTTGACATATACGTCCATCCCTCCGTAATCTAGCCACTCAATTAGACTTGCTTGAGCGGACGTGACAAACTTGGCCACTCACCAGACCAGTTATTTGTCAAAGGTACAATTAGACGGATACCTGCACTAAAGATTATCAAGAAGGGTCAGTAATCGAATCACTGTCATGCGCCCAGATTGCGTACGCTTTAGCTGCAGCGACAACAGTATCTATTACAATAAGATGAGTATATGCGCCGACATCAGGTTCCGGCACGTACCAAACTTGGCGAGGCCGTTTGAACCTGTGTTCAATGTAGCGGTTTTTCCATTCCACAATTGATAATAAGTTCCACTTGGGCTTGTAACGTCGTTGAAGCCCCACGTGCGCAGAGTAGTAAAGCCACTGAAGTTCGGATGCATGGGATATGTTTTGTTTGGCTGAACCAACAGAACATGCTGTACTCACGCGTTCTTAAGGTCGTTAAATGCCGTAGTGATATCAGCAGTTGTTGACAGCTGAGCCATCCAGTATGCGTTCGACTGCCAAAATTAGATTATTGGTCAAATGTCTTCTACTTGGAAAGTGACAACATACCCCAACGACAGTAAACTTGCTACCATTAACTGTAAACTTCTGACCAGACGTCTTGACAAAGCTTGTGCTCTGACGGGACTCGATGGGAATAGTGGCCGCAAGTGATAGCCCAAGAGTTGCAGCAAGGGTCGCGGCAGTGAAGGCGTACTTCATACTGATGAACTGGCAGAAAACGAGATGAATTGTGGATAGCGCGAAGACAATGTTATACGAGCCTTTCGGGGTGAATCTACTGCTAGCCATCGACAGAGTTATATATCCTTCACGATCTCCTAAGCTCCGTAGTCTACGCTGCTATTGTTTGTGAATGTAGCTTGTCACATCGCTAAGAAGATGCATATCCACCAATAACCACACCTCCCGAGCCAAGAACTTGATGACACGTTATTTTTGTGCCAGGTCACCCGGTTGAATAATCTTCGTCGAGGGAAGTACTATTCAAGAGTAGAATTCGAAAGGTGCGCATAGAGTCACCTGTGTTCGAGCTGACAGCGCGGGCTAATTTCGCGGAATGGCGTTCGCATGTGACGCTTTGAGCTGTATCAAAACCATTGCGAGAAAGACCATGGGCTTGTTCTAATTTGATTGACGGATGCATTAGGCCGCACGACAAGAAATCGAAGCAGCTTATGTCACTGCGACTAGTTTGTCGAAGCGTATTGGAACGGTTGCCGGTAGCTACAGCCTGCGTATACTTCTGAAGAATCCTTGGAGAGCGTGACGAATACTAGAACTACCCTGCCTGCTAAGGCTGAGTGCCCTCATTAATTGAGGGCACACGCTTTATGATTTGTTGGTGTTTGATTTTATGTATTAGATTGGATGAAGCATACACCGAACCTTCATAATAGTTCATTGACAACATTAGTTACAGAGAAATTCGTACAAAGAGACATGCCTGCTAACACATTGTCACTTAGCAGCGCGATTCATTGTTTTAATGATTAAGATGGAAGTTTGCAGATAAGTAATCGTGGCGCAATTACACCTGGAGGATGACTTGAGTGCCAGCTTGATTTATGGGAGCAAACAAAAAAGCGTACCATGCAAGTACAGTTTGCCTTCGTATTCTACCACAGTTGATGCGGCTGAACCTAGCATAGTCCCGTCTTCTTCGAATATCTTTAGAATACGTAGATGGTTTATCAGCGAGTTGTCACCGCCAGTCGCTCGTATGGATGCACCTTTTCAACTTTATACTTTTCACCAAAATAGGAGCTTTGGTCCTTGTTGATAGAGATTCGATGCGCTGAAGCCGGTGATGGAATGCTGGGATTTTTTGCCGACTGAGAGATGAGGTGGAGGGCGTTTGGGATCGTCGCTGCAATTATAGAACCGTCGGGGGCGAGTGACAAGTTATCGATCACTCGACCTAGGCGCATTGAATCAATTTATTGGCATATAATACCATCGTACAAGCTGGATGCTTACCGATTTGTATGACTTCTGTTGGCGCTAGAGTCTTGTCTGCCTGTTGCTCATGAACCGTGATATCGCCGCTGCCGCTACTTGCAACCCAAACGGTACCATCACTGGCCTACAATGGGATCATAGTTAGATCGCCGATATTTTCTAAGCTGAGATCTATAACTAACCCGAACGATCCCGTTGCTAAAATAGAGTTCGTCTGCGGCAACTTTGCAGCCAGTATCCACATGACAGTACCCCACCCATGTCGACTTGACTCGGAATAAAAGGTGCAGATATCTTTTCTATAATAATCGTTACAAATTCGATATTCGGGGTTTCGAGTAGATATACTCACCAGTCCAACCTTCACAGCATTGTCGTTTGTGAACCAGAATTCCTTTCCGTTCGTTCCCCCCAGTACATCGTTCGGTGTCACGATTACGGACGGGTCTTCCATAGTCTTTACCCACTCCAGCACGTTCGTGCCAAGTCGCGTCTTGAAGATTTCAATCACAGAGTCGGCACCAACCTTCGCTGCGTCGATTTTTGGATCCAGAGGTGGCCGATGGTTGACTAGGTATACCCAGAGCAGGTTGGCGTCATGCCCATCCGGCACTACGTCCATGCCTTGCAGGCTCAGCCCACGAGGCTCTACAAAGTTGACCAGTTTCAACTTGGTGATTTCCTTCGAGGGTGGGTTGAATGTCACAACATAGTCCGGGTCAGATCTCGCTCGAAAAGCCGTGGCATTGAGGCTATCGCCAGCGGGTGCCCACGCAACGCGAGTCCATGGTGAGGGTGTGCAGGCTAGGTAGAGTATACCAGAAGGGTGGATCACGAACTCTGTATATTTGGGTTAGAACTTAGGCTGGCGTCATTATCTGTATGAATAACGCACTCTCACAAGCCTGTAATCCTTTGTATTGATTCGAGGTAAGGTGTCCGTATACTGGTGCTGAATGAACTTGCTTACCTTCCACAGCTTCACATCTTTCCGTGTTGAGAGGCTCGATGCTCCGAAAGGCTCCGGCTGTCGCCAACAGAGGAGACAAATACGCTTGGTAGAATATTCCAAGTGTAGCGACCGTTGCAGCAAGTACTAAAACAATTGCCGAGGGCATGTCGTTTGTCAATATGGGAGGGAAGAAGTGAGTCTAAGTTTATATATTGATGACAGCGATGACGTTGGCTTGCCAGACGGATCGGGCAAGCTCGTGACCGAGACGCCGCAGACCCTAACGGGCTCGCACCGGCGTGCCATTCGCATTATTTGTTCAATGGCTTGTTGAGCGCATACGAGATTTATATCACGTAAGCATAATCTTGTGTGCCTCAAATAAGCTGAAAACTGTTTACTCATACGATAAGCGGCTTATTCTGATTTGGAGCTACGAGAATTGCACGCGCCTTGGTTGGCGTGGTCTGGTTGGAGAATTTGTTCATCATTGCGTATCTTATACACCTTGAAATCCACTCACTAAAATCCCCATCACCACAAGTGATTCAGCTTTCCGTCAACAGAGACTTTCCGGGCGATGAATGACGTACCACAATGCTAGGAGCTATGTACCGTAATAGCACGTCAAAAGTAGACTGGCTGTATGCGCTCAAGCGGCCGAGCTCTCGCCCCAAAAGCACGACTGGAGTGAAAGCCCGATGTCTTATTGATATATCATCTCATCTAGGTATACGAGAGTCATGACAAGTCGTTCAAACCCGATCACGGAGCGCATTTATCCTACTTCGAGGGCTGAACCGGGATTTTGCAAACAAGCAATCGTGGGGCAACGATGCCTGTTTTAGGAGGGAAGAGAACAATGTCATCATACCACCCAGTTACCTAAATGTAAGAACACACATACCGTGTAGATATAGGTTGTCGCCATGCATTGCAGCCGATGTCGCAGCCGACCCCAACAGTGACCCATCCTCTTCAAATATCTGTTTAACGTACGAGAACCCATGAGCTATTGGTATCAACGGACCATGTTTGAAATGGCGCACCTTTTCGACCTTGTACTTTTCCCCAAAGTACGAACTGTGACCCGTGTTGATGGAGATACGATATGCCGAGGCAGGCGAAGGGATTGCAGGGTTGTGTGCCGAGTTGAAAATGAACTGAAAGAGCTTTGGAGCTGCTGCTGCAATAATAAAACCATCAGACAAAGCTAGGTTATCTAGTGTCCGTCCTATAGACAATATTATTAATTAATCATAGGTGTATGCAGCGGTCGGCAGTACTCACCAACTTGTATGACTTCCGTCGGTACAAGTGTCTTGTCTGCTTGCTGTTCATGAACAGTAATGTATCCAGCGGCGGCGCTGCTCGCCACCCAAACAGTGCCATCGGTATTCTGTAATATTTACTGGTCATATCGCTTGGCTCATTCTAAAAATAGCAAACGACCTACCCGAACGATCCCATTGCTCGAATGAATCTGGTCAACAGCAACCTTGCAACCAGAGTCTACATGACAATATCCAACCCAAGTTGACTGTGTACGGAACAGCAGGTGAAGCGCTTTCATCTAGTGCTTGTCAGAAACGGAGTGCAGAACGAGTAACGCAATTCAAAAGTGTTCACCACATCTCCAGTTTTGATAGGCGAATCGTTCGTAAACCAGAACTCTTGCCCATTCGCTCCTCCCAATATGTCATTCGGCGTGAACATCACCACCGGGTCTTCCATAGTCTTCACCCATTCCATCGTACTCGCGCCAACACGGGTCTTGAAAATCTCGATGGCCGAGTCGGCACCCACTACATTCGCATCAGCCGTAAAATCCAACGGAGGCCGATGGTTCACAAGGTACACCCAGAGTAAGTCAGGGTCATGCTCATCCGGCACCACATCCATGCCGTGTACGCTCAGTCCACGTGGTTCAGTAAAACCTAGGAGCTCTAGCTTCGTGATTGCGCGGGTGTTGGGATTGAAAGTTGCGACATAATCGGGAGTGGCTCTTGTTAGAAAGGCCGTGACATTAAAGTTACTCGCAGTGGGCATCCATGCGACTCGGTCCCAGGGCGAAGGAGTGCAAGCGAGATATACCAGATCGGAAGTGTGGACCACGAACTCTGCATAATATGAGTATGCCGCTGATTGTTCAGTTGGCGAATTATCTCACTCTCGCATGCTTGAAGACCTTATGAAGACCCTCGCAGGGTAAGCAAGGTTCGACGACGTCGAGAATCAGCTGCTCACCTTCCACAGCTTCACATTGATCCGTGTTTAGCGGTTCGATGCGTCGGAACGCCCCACCTACCTCCAGGACGGGAGCGAGGTATACCTGGTAAAATATACCGAACAGTACAGTCGTGACTGTGAGTAGTAAAACAGCTACCGAAGGCATTTCGCCGGTCGTCGCAGAAAACAGCAAGCTGTTTACCCCGGCGATGAGAAGGTACAAGAAGCTGCCGATCCTGCAGGGTCGCTAAATGACGTGTCCTTGGCGCCTATATGCATATACCCGATGATACCAAGAAGAATACATAACTCGAATCTGTCTAGTACTCTACAATGGCGCCCAAAACAAACTGTACCAAGAAATAAAAGGAATGAAAAATAATCAGTGCGCGCGATAACGGGGAGACAGTTCCGATACAAACCATGCCAAACCTGAGAAAAAACGCCAGTTTGCGAAGGATGATAAAAAAGCGAATAGGTAACGGCAAGAAAGATTGACGATAGAAACGAAGACGAAAGAGCAAGCGATGGACAACAGGTCAATTAAAAGAGGGGTGAGAGTGAGTAGCCTAGGTAGGGGTATATAGAGTAATCTTTTTTTTTACCAGAATCATGCAGGTAGAGGGTCACTGAATACGATAGGTGCAAATTCGACGAGCCACTCGATGGTAAGTGCCTTGCCAGCCATGTCGCCGAACTCCCGCGCAGGGTCCGCGGAGCGCATAAGCGTGGCTGAAGGAGGTTGTTAGTTGGTTGAAAAGGGTGAGCTGAAACAGACGTACGGCCAAACACAACACCAATATTCCGCGCCGTCATCAAGTTTTCTTCGCTACAGTCTTTGATACTGAAGAGCCCATATAAGACACGGAAATGCAGCGGGAAACGAGTGTACTTACCGACTCAAGTGCAACATCAGGAAGCGAAGAGTATGATAATGTTCAGGAGGAAGCTGTTGAATGAGGCTAACCAGAGCTTCACGCTTCGCAGACCCATCGCGAATGGCTACCAACATCATCAGTCACACTTACATACCCAGCTAGTTTCCACTCACCAGAGGCCTCCACAAACTTTTCATGCAACGCATACGTAAGGAGCGGGTCGGGAAGCTGGCGGAAATAGGTCTTCATCACCGACGTAATGCTCGAGATGTCATTGAACGAATCGGTGTCCTCGAGATCAAACGAATCATAGTCGCCGCGCTCGAACAACTGGGTGATCGCCTTGGACTGCGAACTTCCGCCGGTCTTGCGATATATGCCCTCGTAGTCCATCGCTACCAAATCATGATCAGGCTGAGAGCTAACAACTCAACTCCTACACATACCAGACGCCTCCACCGCTCGAATACATTTATCCACAATCACGGGGACCATTCGCCCTGGGTCACTCTTCGCGTCAGCCCGGACTTGCTCAATCAGGTCGCGTCCGAACATGCTTGGCGCTAAGAATTTAACAACCGTAAGCCTTCGCATTTAACCGAAGAAAAAGCGTAACTCACGTAATGGTGAAATATCGACCACAGGTTCCTCGTCCGGCGCAGAGACGCTCTGGCACGACGACTTGACGGAATATGTACACCGCTGATGGCACGCGACGTTGCAATCTATTGCCGAAAAGTTCAGCCTTTCGACGGCTCGAGTGAGAAACCCGCATAAAGACTTACTGCTGCATCGCATCTGCATGCCCCACATCTTGTCCCCGCAATGATCGCACCTCGAGAATCGCAGCACGCTCTGCTGCACAAAGTTGTGCTCCTTGAAGCCTTTCGGTCGGTCGGATTGACCAGCAGCTTTGCCCGACTCTTTCGCAGGCGCCTTGCCCTTGAGCCACTTGAATCCGCCCTTGGCAGACGTCGCGGTCGTTGGTTCTTGAACAGGCAAACGCACGACCTTGATGTCCTCCCGATCACGTTCCTTCTCTTCAGCACCAGACATATTGCTCGTTGTGCCGGTCAAAGTGGACAACATCGACAGCGTCGTATTCATCGACGACACACTCGCGTTCGGCGCCTGCGAAGGTTTCGGCTTTACGCCAAACTCCTTGAGCGCCGAGCCAAGACTAAGTTGCGTAGGCGCGGTGCCAGAGCTGGGCATGTGCAACAAGGGTGGGCGCGTTGCGGCAGTCGTTGCGACCTGCTGCTCGACCTGACGCTGGATCTGCGCGTTGAGCTCGGCGAGTTCTTCGTTGCGCGCATTGAGAGCCGTAGTCTCTTCGAGGAAAATGTCACGGTGTTCCTTGAGCTCGGTAATCTCCTTGACAAGTCCTTCGCGCTGGAGCTTCAGAGTCTCGAGGTCTTTCCGGTACTGCTTCCGCAAAGCTTCAAGTCGGGCCTCTAAAGGCTCAAGCGACCCTCCCGACCTAACCCCCAAAAAATCAACTCAAACTCTGAACCCCAACGGTACCAACTCACTTTTTCCCCAACTCCTCCATCTCAACAACCACCATATCCCTCTCAGCCCGTAACTTGGACACATCCCGCAACAAAGTCCTCAGCGCAGTGTTCGCATCTGTCGTCTGCTGCTCCGCCACCTCCCGGATACGCGTCTCGGCAGACATGGCCGTCAACCGAGCAGCCTGACCCGACAGCTGCACCCGCAATCGCGTAACCTCTGCCTCGGCATCTCGTCGTGCAGCGAGCTCCTTGTCGTACTCGCTCTGCGCCACAGACAAGCCGTCGATAAATTGCTGACTCGTCCGCTAATCCCCAAGTCAATTGCGAATTTATGCGCATGTATTTTGCAAAAACATACCTTGATTCCATCATATCTCCCCTTGAGGTTCGAATACCTTTCTTGACTTCCAGCAACAGCTTTGGCGATCGCGTCCAAAAACTCCAAATTAATCTTGACGCTCGTGCTCCCGCGTTCATGGGCACCATCAGCCATCTCCTTCAACCTGCGCACGATCGTATCGTTCTGACCAATCGAATCCACTCGCTCTCGGAACGGCGTAGCAGGAGGCGCGAGCCGGATAACGGGCGTCGCCAACGTCGTGTTTTGCCCAAACTCTTCCTCGTCTTCCAAAAAGCTCGCTGTCGCACTCTCCGCGGCCGTAAACGACGACAAGGACGATACAGACGGGCGCGCTTCGGACGAGACGCGTGGGAATGGCTCGGGTGTGGGTGCAGATCCAGACGTGTCGATGCTGGGTCGTTGTTCGTTGCTCGGCCGTCGTCGCTCGGTATCTACACTCGGCATTCGTTTTGCAGTGTCCACGCTCGGCGCACGCTTCGTAGTGTCCACGCTCGGTGCTCGCTTTGCTGTCTCCGCGCTCGGTCGACGCGCATCTGGTTCTGGCGTTGGCCTACTTGGTTCTGGCGCAGGCTTGTTCTGCTCTGGCGTCGGTTTGCTAGGAGCAACCTCTGGTTCCTTCACACTCTTCTCCTGCTCTTTCGCCTTCTCCTTCTCCCTCTCGACATCCAAACTCCCCCGGCCCATCAACGACAGCCTCCCAACGCCCTTCAATAAATCGGCAAAATCCGTATCGCTAAGGGAAAACCGCATCGGCGGCAACTGCATCGCGCCATACGTCGCTGTAGCCGCATGCTCGATCACTGGTGAAGACGACGAACTCGAATTTGAACGGGGATGTGTAGGGCGAGACGTATGGTTCGTCGAGGTAGAGGTAATAGAAGTGGTTGATGCGTTTGAAACCGACGCGGGCGTGATACTTCCAGACCCGAACCCTGATCCGCCTAGCATGGGATATGATAATGTGTGCTGATGGTGCGGTCCGTCTTGCAACTTGTCCTTGGGCGGCACGGCAGGCGGCGGAAGACTCTCGCGCGCTCCAGATCTCGTCCGCTGAGGACTCGGCTTGGTGGCTCCATTGACGCCATTGACGCTCCCGCCTTTGGCAACCGGCGCCTTGACACCACCCACCCCGTTCGGAGCAGCGCCCTGGCTCGCGCTCTTAGCTACCAACGGAGCAACACCATTCCTCGGTCCAGCAGGACTTTCGTTCCTTCGCACAGCGTAGGGAGATGATGAAGAAGCAACAGACGTGGCGCCCTGGCTGGCGCTCTTGACCACAAGCGGACTAGTACCCCTGCCCTGTGCCGAATTAGCCATTCCGTTCGAGTTCTGGTCCCGCGCTGCCGCTGGACTCGCGCTTCGCCCCGTCCTCGGTCCCGGACTCACGTTGCGACCCTGACCAGGCGGACTTGGACTGATACTTCGACCCAGCCCTGGACTAGTCCTCCCGCCCAAGCCGTTTGGACTGATGCTCCTCCCAAGTTGCGGGCTCGCGCTCCTGCCCAGATTCGCAGGGCTCGCGCGTCCGTTCGGACTAGGGCTTCGACTCGGTGGTCCGCGCGCCATGTTCGCGCCCAGCCCAGACGGACTCGCGCTCCTCCCAAAGCTCGGGCTCCGACTCCTCTGGATGCCAATACCCATCATGTCTCCATTCACGTTCTCCGGCGACCCGCGCGCGGCACCACCACCAGTCGCTATCTCCAGCTCATCCATCATCATCATCGCGACCGCAGGCTCGTCGAGCACAAACGTCGGCTCCATCGCGACCGTGGGCTCGTCGAGCGTAAACGAGGGCTCCTCAAACACCATCGTGATCTCACCCTCGCCCGGTCCGAGCACGGACATCGTGTCGTCTTGGCCCGGGATGTGCATGTCGATCGAGCCCGCACGCGTATCGATTGACCCGGTTCGCGTCGGGCCATACATGTCGCGCGACGAAAAAGAAGGCGACGCGGCGCGCGAGCTCATGCTTCCCGCACCACTCTTGATGCTGTGTGCGGTCTGCTTCGGACCTGGATCGTCTATGCCATAAGGAGACAGCTGGCCGCGCTCGTCAGGGGGTGCACCGACACTGCTTCCCCTAGGTCTTCCCGTGGGCGTAGGGGGTATGACTAGCTCAGGGTTTATGGACCGACGCTTATCTGCTCGGCTCGTTGTCGTGCCAGGGATATTCAACGCGCCATTATTACTAGCAGCAGGTGCGGCCGTACCAAGTGTCGCCTGTTGCTGAGCGGCAAAGGTTTTGCCCGTCGATGGAGAACGAGTCGTGACACCTGGGCCCATGGCGAAAAAGGAGCTGAGGGGACGTACGCCGTCGTCGTAGCTTTTTCTGCGCTTGCCAAGGTCCGGTTGGTTCGCTGTGAGCAGGGCGGGCGAGGGGGATGAGGACATTGGTACAGGGGAAGCCGTCATGGAGGGTTCGGTGGGATAGCGTCTAGAGTTGGATGGATTGGAGGGTGTCGCGGGAGTTTGAGCAGAGGGGGGCGTGTGCTATAGGGGTTGTGTATTGTTAGCTAGGGAGAAAATGAGATAAAATGGATACGAACGGTGTCATCTCTGCGCGAGCGGGTACGGGACCGTTTCTTTTGTTCAGCGTGGCGGCGAGAGCGTGCGACGCGGTCGTTGTGACAAGACATACAGTAGATGCCCTGGCTGGTCTTGGCAAACACCAGTTCCTCGATACGCCGCGAGCAAGACCGACACTTGAAGCAGGCCGCATGGTACGAGTCGTCACCAGTCATGATTGCCTCGTCGAGAATAGGGTTGCGGCAGACATGGCAAGAGTAAGAGCAGGCCTGGCAGACCGGAGAGCCGTCAGCAAGGAGGAGCAAGTTGGTGTCGGCGCTGACGGTGGTCCGACACTTGGCGCAGCGAAAGCACTCGACGTGCCATAGAGCGTTCCCGAACGCTACTACGACTCCGCCCGACGCAGACTCGAGTGTCTTGTGGCACCCGCCGCACGCAGGTTCCTCGGCCGCCTCCATGGTCGTCGTCGTCTGTGTCACAACTCTGGTCAGCATGAGTCTGCTGACTAATCGGCGCCTACTGCGCATTTCAGGGGCTGCCAACGTCAATTGTTTTAAAAAATCCCGCTTGTGGGTCGGAGTAGGCACTGTCAGGAAAGCGTCTAGCCCCTCTGAGCGCCCTGGGCGCACCGACGCCTGTGCGGCCGCTCTTGTTTCTTTCCGGTGCAATGCATCCTCGGTCAGAATTTCGCCCCATACATGTGCTCTCATGCCCAGTTTGTTGGTCCTATATAGGTACTTCTAGATATGGAATTCGCCTTGGAAACACCCTTGGCAGTTCTTTCATAACGCACAAATCATGTTTGCCTCTATGACTGCGATAATACACTCACACAGACGTAGTTATCAGGGCAACTCGGTTAGAACTCACAAATGATGGATGCTACGTGTCCGCAAGGCAAAAGTGCTGTTGCGCCGACGAGGCCAGATCAACACAAAGTATATTATAGCAACCATCAAAACCAAGACAATCGGCTCGGATGACAAGGGTGATCGCTTACCTCAACTATTAGTTAGGTAAAGCTTGACGCTAATGAAACCTGTTGGTGCGAGTTAGAAGGCAACTTCAATTACCTTGCGCCACTTTAAAATTCGTTGTTGTGAGTGCCAAGGGGTGGCGTGAGTAAAAAAAATAGCGGTCGCCTATTTAAGTAAATCTTACAAAAACGGTCCTAGTGTACTTCAGTCTAACACAGATGCACAAAAGCAGGAAAAGAGAACCTGTCCCCCTGTTTCCAACATGTTTTAACCTTGTGTCCCTAATATCGACCTCTTGTCGTACAACCCGTCGGTAAATACTCCCACTTCAATCATATTTGATCCTAATTATCCCCACGCCAAGCACAGATCGCATATCTCGTCTTCCCACCCGCTCGCAGGCATAAACTTTTTAACGGGTGCGCAGCCGCTTCGTTTCTTCAACATGGCGGCGATAGAGAGCAACCTTCTCGCCGTGACAAGACATACAGTAAATACCCTCATTCGTCATCGCAAACACCAGTTCCTCAATACGGCGCGAGCACGAGCAACACGAAAAGCAAGCCGTATGGTACAAGTAGTCCCCAGTCATAATCGCCTCGTCGAGAATAGGAGTATGGCAGGCATGACAAGCGTAAGAACAGCTGCCGCAGACTGGAGAACCATCGGCAAGTAAAAGTAGGTTGGTGTCTGCAATGACGGCGGTACGACACTTGACGCAGCGAAAGCATTCGACGTGCCAAAAAGCGTTTCCGAACGATACCGCGACGCCATCGTCATCTGCGGACTGGAATGCCTGGTGGCATCCGCCGCATGTAGGTTTCT
This sequence comes from Ceratobasidium sp. 392, assembly GCA_019677385.1. Classification (NCBI taxonomy): domain Eukaryota; kingdom Fungi; phylum Basidiomycota; class Agaricomycetes; order Cantharellales; family Ceratobasidiaceae; genus Ceratobasidium; species Ceratobasidium sp. 392. Next base: position 19,123 of record WSLO01000216.1, read on the forward strand.
CGGCCTTCATATGATAGTGGTCGTCTGTCGCAGAACCTTGCGCCCGGCTCAAGTCTGCTGACTAATTATCGCATGCTTGATTGTTACATAAAAGCCCCGTTTGCTATTGAAGTAGGCGCTGTTTAGTCCCTCTGAGCGACGCATACAGCGCTATCAATGACGCGCCCTGGGTTCATAACGCCTGTTCGGCGGCTTTTGCTTTTTTTTTTTTTTGATACCGACTGGATCCTTGATCAGGACTTTGCCCACAAATACGCATACATGCTCACTCTGTTGGTCCCATGTTGGTACTTCTTGATATGAGATCTGCCTTGAAAACACACTCAGCAGTTCTCTCAAAACAAACAAACAGGCGAGTGCTACGCATTCATTGAACAAAAGTGCTTTACGTACTTGCGTCGGCAGCTGCTACAAATACAAAGTGAATTACAACAACCATCAAACCAAGGCAATCGGTTTGGATGACAATGGTAATTAGTTACCTTGGGTGTTACTTAGATAAAACTTAAGTGCTGATAGCAACTATCAGCTCCGCTTGGAAAACATGCTTGCAAGTTTTTTTTGGTAAACCAAGCCATCTAAGACCAATTTTGGTTCCGCCAGTAATGCTCCCATTTCGGTCGTATTTGATCCAATTGCTCCCGCAACACAGATTTAGATAACGCATCGTGGCTTGGTATTGCCTTATGCTATCACCGACCTGCCCGGCAATCCACGCGGCCACTAATCACGCAGAACAGCTCACCATAGTAAATTCTTGCTATTGAAGCTCACAATCGCATTCTAGTAAATTGACAAAACTCACAAGCAAAGCGGTTGTAAAAGCACGGATTTTGTGTATTTTTTTATTCGTTTGACCGGCATACTCCGACAACCTTTGCCCCTTAAGGCACAGCCACTATTGCCAAGCTTTGTCTCGAAGAGATGCCGATCGTCAATGACCCAAGCATGGATTCGGGCATGGTCCCTGAACTTGGCCATCGTCCTTTTCTCCCATCTCATGGATAGCGCGCTTTTTCTCACTTGACTCCCACCACACTCTTTCCTGCACCTTAGACATCACCAGCGTCACCAAAATGCGCTGGCTATTTTCAGTCATCGCGCTCGCAGTAGCAGGCACACAGGCCGCGTTTCCAAGCTACCCGAACGAATTCTTCCCCCCGAATGCGGTGATGAACGCGTCGGCATGGGCACCTACCACTCTAGCTGCTCAGAGGAGTATTATCAAGTACGCCGATGAGATTCTGAGAGAGGGACCGTGGTGTGAGTCTTTTTTCAACCCTGAGAGATAAGGAGGGTTGTTGATGAAATTGGAAACGTAGCTGTGATGAACAAGAGCGTGTCGCCTCCAACCGGTGATAAGCAGTAAGTTTGGTCGCTCTTAAATGGGTCTTAAACATGGCGCTGATCAAACTTTGTTTGCCTTTTTTCAGCGATTACCTGAGTTATCGGCCATAGTGAGTGCCAACTCCTGACCCAGTACGACGAAAACATTTATGGTTTCCTATCAGCTTCTGGCCAGACTGCTCAAAAGTCGGAAACACCACCGAGCTCACTCAGGAACAAAGTATGTCTCACGACTTCCCTCCCCCTGACCCGCATATCTAACTCCAGCCCTCCAAAGTCTACGTGACATGCCCTTACGTCGGACGCGACGGCCAATTTAACCCCGACTACCGCCTTGCGAACGATTCAGGCGCGACTCAGGCTCTGATGGATGCCGTCCTCTACGCACCCCTGGCTCACCTCATCCTCACCCACAACTCCAGCTTGTCGAAGAACCCTCCAGAGTTTTACTCAAGCGCTGCACTGCATGCTCTAAACGTCTTTTTCGTTGACCCAGAAACAGCTGTCCACCCGCACCTGAACTTTTCGCAGTTGTTAAGAGGACCTGGTGTTCAGGTACGCATTTCCGTCTGAAACGTTGGAAATTGGATACTGAATGGGGTATGTAGAAAGGAAGTCCTACGGGAGTACTCGACATGCACTGGTGGCCTAAAGCGCTCTCCGGTATCTTGCTCATGCGCGCGATGAACGTCTGGTCCGAACAAGATATTGCTGGCGTCGTTGACTGGGCCAAGCGTTACATCCCATGGCTTTTGACCAACGAGCTTGCTAAAGCCGAGCGCGGGAGCAAGAAGTCAGTCCTTTTTTTGACTGAAACAAAAATCAAAACTGAGCTGAAACAATTATAGCAACCATGCCTCTTACTATTACAACCAGCTTACGGCTCTTCAGATCTTGGTAGGCGATAACGAGGGCGCCAAGGCGACGCTTCAGGATTATTTCACGGGCGTTTATACGACTCAGATTGATGCAAAGGGTGACCAGGTTTGTTTCAGTTCGCCTACTTGATTTTCGGAATGTGGATTTGACAGTTCGGTAGCCGGAAGAAAGTGCGCGCACACACCCGTATCATTACAGGGGGTACAACCTCTGCGCCATGATTGTATGTCTCTTTTGGTGAAGTTCCGGCTGAAGCACTAACGCATGCCCATCTAGACCAGCGCCCGCCTCGCCGAATACATCGGTTACGACGGCTGGAACGCCAAGTCCGCCGCAGGCACCGGAATCCAGGATGCAGCCAACTACGCAATGGGCTTTACACCAGGACCGGGTGAAGCTGCCAGCGAACTCTTCCCACAGGTACACATCGCTCATTATCTTCTGCCTTGTCATATTGAAATTAAACAACGTGTTCTGTCCTATATTTAGATCGCAGCCATAGCTGTCAAATTCGGCGATCCAGATGGCAAATACGCCGCGTTCCTCGCGTCCAAGGACGCACAGTACCCCGCCAGGTTGTGGTTCTTCTGGGACCAGCCGTTGTCGGATTCGGGTCTTGCTGCTGGGTTGATTGCTCAGGGTGGACCGAGCGATGATGGAGGACCAACTGGTGCGGATCCGAACGATCCTGATGATAACACGACGAGCGGTACGGGCACCAAGGGGTCGGGCGCGTCTGGTGGAGCTGCTTCTGTCAAGACGAGCCTCGGACTGATGTTTGCGGGTGCAGTTGTTGTCCTTGCTGGGTTGTTTTAGTCGCTAGATTGGACAGTAGGAACTTTTTGCTGTGTTGAACATTTCGGCATTTTTCTTAAGGTTGGGCTTTCTATCTATACTATATTGACCTTGTAGTTGTTGCTATTGTTGAGTAATGTACTCTGCCATTCGTTTGTAGATGTTTCAGCCGTATATATGCGAGGTTGTAGGCGCATATGGGTGGGAACGAGCTGCATTTCCGTGCCTCCCACACACTAGCGACCTGGACACGCACAAAAATGCCCGGTAAATTAAGCCCAGAAAGTCTAGCAGAGGATGATTAGTGTCACGTGTCGCTCAGGTACATGCCGGCCTAGGGGCTCTAATACCCGATGATGCGATGGCATGCTTTTTTCGTTTCAGCGACCACAAACATGCCCTCTGTCGCTATTTCTCTTTTTACGATCTCTGCGGTCGTTTTGGGTGTGCTTTACAAGCTGTGGGTTGTCCCGATCCTGGAGCTTGGTGGTGCATATCGGTCTGTTCAGCTGCTGAACACCGAGAAGTGCGAAACTGTGGAAGGTGTGTGGCCATGATTAATTCCGTTCGAGATATGTTTTGCTCACTATTTTTGACACTTCGGTAGGACTTCAAGCTTGCGAGAGTGAGTATTGATGTGCTGAAACAAGTAAAAGCTCACGGAACTGAACCAAACAGAGCTCGTGATCCATCCTTCCGGCCTCGTATACCTCGCCTGTGCGTCCTCGCCATGGTCCCGGGTAGACTGGACGCCTGCTATGGAGGCACTCAACGCATCGGCCGTGCGCGCAAAGACTTCGCAAGACTATATCGCAACGTAAGATCCTCGCTCCCGTACCGCTACCAGACTCGATTTGCTCGGGTTCTCTGACCCACGTGGCCTGAACGTACACGGCATGGACGCTGTGCCGGACGAACGCGATCCAGACATGCTCTGGATCTACGTCGTGAACCACCGGCCACCGTTGGACCCGACGGTTGATGCGCGAACGGTGGGAGCGGATTCAGCCGTTGAGATTTTCAAGGCGCGTGTAGGTGAGAGTACGATCGAGTGGGTCAAGACCGTGGAAGATTCGTCCGTTATTATAACTCCTAACGACGTACTTGGAGCTGCGAACGGGGAGGAGTTCTGGTTCACGAATGACCATCACGTGAAAGTTGGACTAGTGAGCATATATTCAAGTTTTGAGCTCGACCCATCCCGATCTGATGGTAGGTGGTCTCGATCCTAGATGAGGCAACTGTATACGATCTTGGGCGTTAAATCTACCTCAGTTGGATATTGCCATGTCAAGGATGGGTGTAAGATTGCTGCTGATGAGTTGTATGGGAGCAATGGAATTGTTAGGGTGAGTCTTCTTGTTCGAAGGTTGCTTCGAATATGGGGACTATTAATTAACCCTTTCTTAGGCTAGCGATGGAAGCGTCTGGGTAGCAAG
>WSLO01000217.1:0-23573 GCA_019677385.1 Ceratobasidium sp. 392
TCGCCGCACAAATAGCTCGAACAGAGACTCTTACGCCGCGAGAATAAATCGAACGGACGCGCTCACCGCAAGATCGGACTCGTTTGCTGGCCAAAGCAGTACGCACCAGGCCACCAGTCAGCATACTAGCTGTTGCAATGCGCGGTTTAGTCGAAAGGCCCAGAATCTGAATGAATCGTCCTGCGAACGGCTGCCTGGGTGCATGCTCGTCCCAACACACTTGACGCAAACTCAACTTATTGCCCTTCCTCGCGTGACTCCCTACAACACCATGCGCGCGACGCGGTTCCGACCTCGGGTAGATAGTCGACTTGTACTTTCCACTCAAGTGGTGGTGCTCACGGAGGTCCTACTTCCGTCGTGCGCGATGTGGAGGCGCTGCGGTGCAGAGGATATCAGCGTAAGTTATGTCAGAGGTAGAGGAGTATGGAACTGAACTTGTTGCCAATCAAGCCAAAATGCCTCCTTGAACGTATGTTTTTCAAGATACTGTGGGCTCTTTTGAAAAGATCAAGCCCTCGGGGACGCGTTCGACCATGATGGAGGTGACTTTTTGCAAACTCAATGCTCTTTTGAGCTGTTTTCGGAGAATAATTCGATGGAGCTCACGCGCAAGAGATACTATTGGAAATTGACGAACACGGTGGCGGGATAAGTTGACATGGATGTTGCAAAGTGTGGGTGGCGGCACTGTGGCGGAGTCCGGATGCAAATCGGGCAAGTGGTACTTGATAGTTTCAATCCGGCAGACAGGAATTTGGCCTAGGGCTCCGTAAGAAACAGAGTGGTGCTGTAAGAAAGTCATGTGATAGACTGTTTTATGCCGTATATGGTGACTTTCCAGTTAGAAAGTGTAAGTAAAGGGTCTCAGACGCCATATACGGCACAGAGACACGCGTCACCTGATTTCTTACAGTTTCTTTCGGAGCCCTAATTTGGCCGATTGCCGATGGTAGGTCAGGTGCCCAAATGAACGCATATACCTTGATTTATTCCTTGCTTTATTTCAACTTTCAAGTCATATACTGAGCTAAGGGCCAGCTGATGGCGACTGTTGGTTGCATCAGTCATGTCAGGTCTGAGGAACTCGTTCGCCGTTGAGCTTGGCCGGATGCTTGACCGCAAGGGTGCCTCTGGGCGGTCAAGCGGCTTCAATTAGACCGGCCGATGGGTGTACTGAGAGATGAAGATGTCAGGCGGGGAGGAAAATCAGCCCACCCATGACCCGCAACGAACAGCGCGACAGCGGCGCAGCCGTGATTAAGTATGACATGACATGGCCATATCAGACTAGCCGTCAAGCACCTCTCGGCCTAGTAGTAGCTATACACGGTCACTATCGGATGTCCAGAGTCTTCAAACATTTCTGCGATAAATCGATGATAATAGATTTTCAGGAAAGCGCTTGTGGTAAGGGGGTATATGCGTCCTGATTCATGTCCCTCGTCTGCTGACCCTGTTCACTGGCCTTCAATTTCGGATCACAACATAAAGGAATATGCTTTATGCACCCATTCTCTCGGTCCTCTTTGGCTACATCTCACATACAGGCGTAAGAGCATGTATATGTTCCGACCGTGCGAACCGGCCCCAGTGTACGATTGCTGACTGCTAGATGGCGACAGAGGTTGTGATATGTAATTACAGCATAATGTGCTAATGGGCCTGTATCAGCTAACACTCGTCGCTTGCCTCAGGATCGGCAGTCAGCTCACAAATTGGGGTAGCAGACGCTTTGTGTTTCGAGATTGCCGTCGCCTAGACCACCAGTCTACAATCCAGATCAACAGCCGTAGCTCGCACGGATCCTCTCCGCGGAGCTCCTTCGACAGGCATTGAGCGTCGAATTCGGAGGTGGCAAAAGCCACGATGTCTGGATCAACGATCTGACAACCGTTGTTGCGTCTTTCTCGGTGTATGAGATATGAAATGAAGAGACTAAGTTTGAGATGTTGTCTCGAGAACCAGCTAGGTTGTAACATGCCCCTGTTGTGCGTTCAAGGTGCCCGAACTTATGCTTCGATACACGCTATCGCAAAGCTTCTAGCCGGCTTAACTCGAGTTCTGAAAAATTCATTGCCAGATTCTATATGCGTGCTCTCCGCCCAACGTGTTAGCAGTTGGGGCAAGGAGCTCTACCGAGAAGAGGGTTCCGCGTCAGATACTACTGGGGTTGACCCCTAACTTGGATTGACCGGCTACGGCTTAGACGCCCGATATACGCCAATATCAAGCTTGAGGTACAGACAGAGAAAGGGGGTGCGAGGAAAAAGATGCGCGACCCGAGGTTGAAAATGGGCCAGAAGGGGGGGGCCCGTTCCTTCTTAATCTGTACATTTTATGCTAAGGCTGGATAGACCGAGGCTTTTTTCGTAGTCTTTACTTAAGCATATGACGACAATATGCGTATTGAGACTTCCAGGCTAAGTAAACTCCCACGTTATTAAACCAAGATAGGAAGGATGGGGGTCCCCCCCTCTGGCGCATTTTTCAACCTCGAGTCGCGCATTTCTTCCTCGCACTCCCTTAGGACCGAGAGTAGTAACCGAGGCTCGGTTTGGCCGGTTACCTCCGATGAATTACTTTGACGCCACAGTGATAAATCTACAGTAGCCGGATTATCTTAGCAATAGATATTCTCATCCTACATATGAGGTGACAAGCAGAAGGACACGAGTTCACCATTATGAAAGCCTCATCCTCAAACGCATGCAGTACTGAAATTTTGTGTTTGCTACTAAAAATGTGCTTGCAGCGTACCGAGCTGTATGCACTGACTCAAATAAATAACACTATAGTGATCCTCTATCAGCGCCTGTTCTGAACGATCAGTCCCAAGTTCACATCTAGTTCCCAGTCGATCGACATCGATATTAGAAGACTGCCCATCGACATCGTGCGCTTGTTTATGAGGCAAGTGCCGAGCTTTGATGTGAGTGAAGATACACTCGAGTAAAGTGTAGTGCAGGATACGGAACTGCTCCACAGGACGTCAGTGACCTTGTGGCATTCAACTGTCAGGGTGAACTCACCGGCCTGTGGGTGTATTCTTATCAGACAGATATCGACTCGTCAGCTGGTCATAGGACCCTCGCTGACATAGGAAATGTCGAGTCCTGGGCGGGTGAAAACCGATCGATGGGTCCGGGAGAAATTTTTAGGTCCTATACAGGTAAAACCGAGGCTCTCCAAGGGCAAATTCGGGTCAGAGGCGGGTAAAATCTTCATATTTGGATCAACAGCCTCCAAAGCAAGCTAGATTAGTGCCGCTTTTGGACAGCCCGAGAAGCGCCGTGCCCAAAAAAGGCAATACATCGCCGAATTTCGACGTGAGAGGACCCAGGACGGGTGACAACCTGGACCTTTTTTGGCGGGTAACAAACCCTCAGATTTCGGGACCCCAAGATCCGACATCTATTATAGCAACCGGGGGTCCTCTGGTCATCCAGATGAGTATGGAAGAACATAAGTATGCCCTCAAATCGCATCCTTTTGACAGATGACAGGTATTCAATTGTCCCAAAATTTCAGCGCAACAAGCGTGGCCAAATCTAGACACCCCTAGAGCCAGTGGGAACAAACGAAGATCACGTAGGACTCGAGGATGAGTTGGAGAGGGCGATTCTAGAAGGCCGCCGCGTGGCCAGCCAAGTTATGTTATTATCATGTGTTTATCCTATCTCCAAACCTATCGTGTGTCTGTCTGCTCCTACGCCTCGATGGATAACACGGCTCCGCGGAGGTTCATTTGCCGTGACCAAGTAGGTTCTCACCGCTACGTACTCGCATCCCCAACACGCGAAGGCTGTCATATAGCACCATTTCCAGAGCGCTCAAGGCCGAATCTTTACGAAAGATCATCAAATCGCGAAAACAAAGACCATTTTAGGACTTGAGACCGCATACATGCAACACCCCCCAGAAATTTCCCAACCCCAGAAATGACAGCCATAGCACCGGAGCAACTATTATTGTTCTTCCGATCTGCGAGTAGATTTGCCGACCTCTCGAGCTCCCAGCAGGGGATCGAACGGGGTATATAACAAGGACACCACAGAACCTGGAACCTCATTCTGCAGCACTGCACGAACACTACACCCACTCTTCTACCCATCTTGCTCGAGAGCCATGCCCGCCCCTAAGACTCTGCGCCCATCCATCGACGACTTTCGTCGCTTCGGATGGCTTCCCAAGGATCAGCAGACGTACGATGACTGGATGAATAAGCTTGTTCATCACGTTGAATCAAAAACGCGCGGGACGCCGGCTGCTACGCCTTACTCTGGCGTCGACCTTCCCGACCTCCTCGAGCCCATCCAAGAGTTCAAGAAAGCTATCGAAACCAACGCAGTAATCTTCACTGACATTGTCAGGATGTTCGAAGGCATGACCGAATCCGTGCGTATTTGTCCGCGTTACCTGTTTATCGTACAACACTGACCCCTCTCTCAGCCGAAAACGTATCAAGAGATGCTCCTCATGTTCAACAAGATATTCCGTGAGGCTCCCAGCTTCGGCTCCCTCGGTCCCCCAATGTACATGATCATGGCCAGGGTCATGAACACTCAGGGCGGCTTCTCCGCTTTCACGAAGCAGGCTCTGAACCACCACTTCAAGAAGATGCTCAAGACCTGGGAGGCTTACCTCGTCTCCAAGGATTCGACCTCTGTATTGAACACTGGGCCGGATGGCTGGCTTTCTACTGCCGCCATCAGTAAAATGTTGGAGAATTACTCAAATCGCAGCTTCGATCAGGTGTTCATTTGCGATACAGCCCTGCCCGCCTTCGGCTTCGTCTCCTACGAGGACTTTTTCGTCAGGCGGTACCGTAATCCCCAGATTGATCGGCCCACGGGTGATCTCGACAACCTTGAGGTCATTAGCGCCCCGTGCGAGTCTGCCCTGTACGCCATCCAAAAGGACGTGCAGAAGACAGACGAGCTGTTCATCAAGGACGAAGCCTATTCCCTTGTCCACCTCCTTGCAAACGACGAGTCCGTTGATTACTTCGTCGGCGGGACCGTCATTCAAACCTTCCTCGACACCAAGGACTACCACCGCTGGCACACGCCCGTCAACGGAGTTATCCAGAAGATCGTCGACGTCCCCGGAACCTACTTTGCTCAGGCGCCCTCAACTTTGGGAGAGGAGACAGGTCCAAACGATCTCCCCCCTTTCCTCAAGTCGCTGACGTACTTTGCCAACACCGCGACGAGGCAGCTCATTTTCATTCAAGCGGACAACCCGAAGATCGGCCTGATGGTCTTCATCGCCATCGGGATGACGGAGATCTCGTCGTGCGAGTCCACAGTGTTTGAAGGCCAGAAGGTTCGACGCGGAGACGAGTTGGGAATGTTCCATTTCGGCGGATCATCCAGCGCGATGGTTTTCAGAAAGGATGCTAATATCCAGGTGGATGGAGATTATCAGAAACCTGGCACCCCTTATCCCATCAATGCGGTCATTGCGGTTGCTGACCCCCCCTCCGCTTCGTAAGTATCCGTATTCGTTGTCGTCTTGGAAGAATATGCGTGTACTATGATCGCGACTCAGTGTCATCTCTCTGAACAATGAATAGTTGAATGGTGCCCCTGTCGTGCACCTGCGTCGTGTGGGCGTGTGACCGTAAATGTGACGCCCACGGACCTTGGCTTGATATTCGCCTTTCTCACCACCAACATGGGCAAGCTCAACATCGCATACAAACGCATACATGTTCGTCAAGAGCTTCCCCAACGAGAACGGCAACGCTCCCGCAAGCCCGCTCGGTTGCATTGCGGTGATCGCGTTCGGCCCGATTGTGTGGAATGTCATCCGTTGCTGCGAAGCGTGGCTCTGAGATTCTATGGCCAGAGTTCAAGACGTAGCCGGACCTGGAGTAGGTATGGTAGTTCGTTCAAGATATAATGTGTCCAATGTTGGATACCGGCGAAATTGAACGGGTTGTAAAGCGAAGTCGGGAGAGCGTGAAGTAGACTTTCGTGAGTTTATTAGGCATCGGTATGTATCGGTAGGACCCGGGGAGGATGGCGATACGAGGGGAACTGTAGAACCTGCGGAACAATCCAGTACGGCCAGGTGGGGCTCAGGTATTGAAATTTGCCGCTAATTTTGTCGTCACGGTAGTAATTTCTAACAAGCGTAGGTATACCGGCAAGGTGCGATGAGATCGCGGGAAGGATTCTCTAACAATGTTCTTTGGAGAGGTATTATAGTGATATGGTAGCTGAAGATTCGACCAGTTGAGCATCTATATGACTCCGAGTGAGATACTATAGTGTATCCAACGAGTCGAGCCGTCAACCAGATATCGGAGATGAGGAAGGCCGAGTTCGGTTCAAGATGATCCAAACGAGGTTGTCGGTATCCAAGAAAACCCCTATCCGAGCAAGCAAACTAAAGGGCTACGTCACTAATTCATGAGGGACGAAGCTATGTGAGAGCACATTTTCAGAGTTTAAAGGAGGAGGCTTAGATAAAATTTGTATCAGCGGCCAGAGGCCAACCCGGGCGTGAAGACCAGCATAAACGGAGTTGGTTTGTAAGATGTGCGCCCCGAAAAGGAGCAATGAACAGTGATCGTAAGCTAGGCTAGCTGAATTACGGCTGTTTTGGGACCTCAAGGCCGGGGATATCCATAGCTTCAGAGAGGCCAGATACCGCGAGGATAATTAGATCAACAAACCCACAGGATAGAATTTTGACTTTATAATATGACCAATATTTGAGAGGGGTAATATGATAGCTATCTTAGGATTGTTCCGGTTGCAGCCTAGCAAGAATGCTGGTGGTGGTGGGGCGTAAGAAGTGATGTCCGGAATCAAATCCGGGACGTAAATCGGCGCGCAAACGGCCTTCTTTGTGCCGCCACCACCTATAACCTCAGACGCTCTCGTAACCTCCACCATGAAGCCACCCGAGACTGACCTACGAACACCGGAATTTCCCTACAAGTATTTTCCTGACCACTGGGGACCATTTCCTATTCACGATATCTTTCCAATTGAGAAACACCTGCGGCCTCTTGATGTCGAGTATTTCTATATTTGCATAACGACGCAGCTAAATCCTCATCCAATATTCGTTGGCTTTGATGACTTTGCACCCGTCTGGCCTCTCGACCCAGAAATGGATGAAAAGGCTATCAAAAGGCGGGACAAACTTCGGGATTTAGCTGAATTTCGAGCTCTTGTGCGAGTGAAGAAAATGAAACACTTGACTGCTGGAGGTATCGAGAGGCTCCGAGAAGCTGGGGCGGATGTGAGCGAGGCTGCGTGTCGCGAGGGGTATCTTGTTGTCGCTGTGACGGGGAAGTACAAGAATTATCCGCTGTATTACCGTGAGTATTTAGCCTCCAACTGTTCATCGTATTGACCCTACCTATATTGCAGCCGATCGAAGACAAAAAAGTGGTACTATATTCTTGCAGTATCTCCACGAATTTGACGCACGCACGACCCTTAGTCAACAACGTATGGCCGAACGGAATCTCCATCTCGTGTCTATCGACATGCGCACGTTCGTGCGGTGCATGCTGTACTTTGAACGCATCAAGCTTCGGTGCTTTATGATCAACGTGCATAAAGAGAGCCGTGACACCGTCCCGGTTGAGGAACGTGATATCGAGTGGTTTGTGCAAAAGGTGAGTATGCCATATATTATCTCTCTGAGGCACTTATCAACCGGGTAACATCTGGTTTAGTTAATGGAAAAAGCCCCCTTGGCGGCGACATCGTTGCGAAAGCCTCAGGTATATCGAGGCGCACGCAAACATACGTCGGAGGCCCGCCATGTTTTCGTCTGCCACGCCGAGTGGCTCTTACATTACGCCGGACTCAGCCATGGACCGGTGAGTGCACTTATTTAATAAGTACGCGTGGTTGATTATCTACTCTGCTTTGGGTAGGACCGAGTCGTTAACAATAAAGTGTTGGAACGATGGGCCGCCGATGCTCCAGCGAAGCGCGAAGGCGCGGCACGAGACGGACGAGATGGGTGGGGAAAGTGGGATCCCCAATGGGATCGTGGGGATTTCATGGTGAACGTACGTGGGTTCTTGCGCTTGGGCCGTCAAGAAACTCATATTCCCCACAGCACAGGAGAGAAGCCAGCAGACTTAAATACTTTATTGCGCAGATTAAACAAAACAAAGAGGACAAAAACGACTCGGGAGACGAAGGTGGGGACGAGAACGAGGACGTGATGATATTGAGATGTTATCGGTCCACTCGAAAGACAAGCGAGTGAATAATGTCATGACGCATGGACGAAAGGTCAAGGGTGGGAATTATGCCCACGCATGGGTTCACATGAAAGAGGTACGTAACAATGCAAGATATCCGCTCCAAAAAAACTATTAATATTGTATTCTGGTAGTCTGGTGATGACGGCGGAGGCTCAATGCTCGATCTAGATCCGGATGACGATCTCTCGCTGGACGAAGACCGAGACCCGAGCCCTAAGCGACGGAAATCTAACTCGGGCACAAGCTTGTCGAGCCACCGCGCGAGTACGAAAGCTCTATCGACTTCTTCTGGGACTAGAGTAGCGTACCTGAGATCGAGCCCGTCGCTTGGAGGATCGTTCAGGTCAAGCCAGTCGTTAGGAGATCATTCGAGTCAACCGCAGGCAGGGCCGTCGCGTTTGCCGTTGAGAGAATCTTCCGGTGGTCAAGGTATTTCGAGGCTAGAGAAGAAGGTCGACTTTATCGTGCTTTCTTCGGATCACGACGATTCGATTCGTAATGATTCGCCGCCGCCACTGGTACGTCGTTTAAATCAAAGCTGGGATTTTTGTAATCTCACATGTGACAACCATGAAGGACATCGACACGGATAGCGACCGCGAGATGCACGCCCCAAGCGATAGGGGTGAAGGACCGTCGAATCTGGGTCCATCAAACCTAAGACCGCCGAATCCAAGACCACCGAATCCAGGACCGTCGACTCCAGGGCCGTCGAGTCTACGTCCATCAAATCCACCGTCGGTCAAACGCGAGTCTACTGCTGGCACCCAACCCCGCTTGTCTACTGGGCCCATCTCAAAGACGAGTCGGTCTGACGACGAGGAAGAGATCCCCGACAGTGAAATAGCGTCGATTGCAAGGAGTAGTGATTCGGAGAGTAAGTATAAGCGCGAGGATAGCCCTCCGAACTGCACTCCCGAGCAGCGCAAGCAGCGGAAGATCGAGGAGTTGAACGGGTGGATGATACGGTTTACGCCAGTGGGTACAGACTTCTTTGTTTGATTGGCAGATAATCATGACGCTTGATTTATTCCTAGGTTGTTTTCTATTCGCTCAAAATGCCTGACTGCTGGACGGCATGGCATTGTACTTGCCCCCCGATGAGCATGCCATTCCGGGCCCCACAATCTCTCGCGAATAAATACGAATGCCGGTATATCATTGACCTCCGCAATCCTTCAGGCAATGTCGTTAAGCTGCTAAGAGAGTCGACTGAACCGACGGATGCGGAACTCCTTAAGCACCTTCTTGCGAAACCGAGCCCGCTCATCCACCCATGGGAGGAATTGCCCCAGCAAATCCTCAGGCGTTCGGTAGAGCTGCACTGGGAGGAACATTACGCCGCTTGGGGCGTAAAAAAGGTTATGGTTCGGGTGGGTGTTATTCTAACTTACTCTTTGGGGTGGAAACTAACGCATGGTCTATTTCTTACAGGGCGAGGATATGAAAATACGTGCCCATTTTGAATACGTCAACGATTGAGTCGATATATGCGTTTATGTACTGAATCGTGTAAAATCTTGAATAATAAATCTCTTGGAAAATATGACCAACGAGTTGTAACGGGGTGTAAAACCTGGCCGATTGTAAACACGAACACTCGAGTTATAATGCAATTGACTGAACAGCTTTCATAATGAGAAAAAGACATAGCATACTAGAGAGGAGACATGGTACATTGGGAAATGGTCATGAGCACATGTCAAGTAGGGCGATCCTTTGGGTAAATGTTCTAATGGCGCTCGACCTCGTCGTGCAGCTGCCAAGTCCGAACTTGCCACATAGCATGCTTAAGTTCAAGCAAAGGTATCTATCAAACCATAAGGTTGTTACTTTCGACCGCGTCTGTTACTAAATTAGCCAGATAAGCTTACCAGCTCCTTCCGCAAGTCTTCAATGCATGGGTCGCCTTCATCTTGCGGATTGGGATTTTCAAGCCTCATTCGTAGATCTACCAAAGCGTGCGCGTAGGAATTCATGATGTATGCTGGGTCTGGATCTATCAGCGTGCCTTTGTCGAGCCGCTTGACCTGCTCGTGGAACCTTAATTCCAGGCAAAACACGCGCGTAGCCGTTTCAAACAACTGGAAAGAAATTTGAAGATCTCAGCATGCAGAATAAGAAGTGCTGTATACGAAAGAACTCACAATCGTGTACGTATTCTCAGGAGCAATCGGTTTGATTTTGTGAGACAAGTTGCTGAGTGTCTCGGACAAACTGCCCGTGTACCAGTCTTTGCTCCGAAAATCTTCGGCCATCGTGAGATAGTGAAGGTCCGTGAAGTCCGGGTATCTTGGACGCAGAGTAATCAGCTTAAATTCCGGCATAGTGGTGTGTTCAAGGGGAAGTAAGGAAGGAGTTCGGGGGGAGAGATGGCTTTTCATCATGCTGGCGTCCGATTATTTATGCAACACGCCTGGATGTAGAGCAAAACATTGCAGGAGGCGCTAGGACCTGTGAAGAGATACCACAGCGAGCGTTAGGACCCACGAAAGAAGTCTAGCATACCACTTCTGACATTGTCCCTAGTTAGAGGTCCAAGTGGCTTGGTACGGGAAGAAGATTGGCAACATTACTTTGGGTCACTAGTACCCACATGTACAAATGCCTGTTGGATGCGTGATTTGACCTAGTGGGAGATACCACCTCAGGAGCTCGTTTTTCAGTGCAGTTTCTAAGACTCAGTTTGACGCCAATTCACCTTTCGTATGTCGGTTACGCTAGTGAATATGTTATCGGTTTGGCACTCTGTGGTTCAGCTCATTGAAACCTCAGAGAGCAAGTCATTTTCAAGAGAAGAAGAAAATGATAATTTCGCCGAAGTGGCGGCCCCTAGTGTAAACACTGACAAACACATTTGGAAGTTCCCCTTTTTGAAGGTCTTCGCTTCCAGAGGAAACGGACAGGGAAAGGCGCGCGCCAACTAAATTGGCCAACAGTCTGAGGCTTAGCTACCCATCATTTACCCTCACCAAGGCCTATTCCCATTGTCTTATCGCCCACAGAGGACTTTAACAATACTATTCAATCGGTTGCCGCCTGGGCCAAGGTCATGGTGGGCCGTTTAGGTATAATATACTTTTTGGGCTCAGAAACTCGTCATTCTTGTAGAGACCCGTGGTATGACTAATACACGGGTAGGTCCAAGCGTGAGGACGTCAGATTACTCGCGTGTCAGAATGATCACACCCGCCGTGCACCTCATTATCAGCGTGTATGCGCACCAAAACCAAACACAGCTCTAATCCTCAGTCATAATGTGGATCTCTCGAGTCAAAGATGGACACGTGAAGGAGTAGTTTGCTTTTGTGTGCATTACTTACGTCACTCTGGTTGACAAAGGGTGATACTTGTGTTGGGTGACTAGCTAATAATCTAATAGTATGATGAAATTGTACGACATAGGAGAATTATAGGGGAGATGTGGTATGTGGAAAGTGGTATGAATGGATGTAGAATATAAAATGATAGTTGTTATCTGCGTGGATACCAAGCCTCCCGTGCCAAAAGCTGAAGGTTCCAAAGCGAGTACCTAATCTCAAGCGCAGGTATCTGTAAAACCAATGGACAGTTATTTTCAATCATCCCGGGTGAACTGTTTGAATAGCCTCACTAATGTATCCTGTAAAAACGCAATGCTTCTATCAATTTGATCCTCTTTACTGGTACAATAAAGCTTCATTTCTAGGAGCTCCAAAGCCTTCACGTAGCCGTTCAAGACGTATGCTGGATCTGGGTTTACTGGTGTGCCCTTCGGGATTAGCTTGAGCTTCTTGTGGATTAAATATTCATGTCTGAATACGTTCACCATCGCATCATACAGCTGAGAAGAAGTTCGAGAAACTCAGTATACAGCTACAGTGATAGGACTTTGAGAAAGAAATACTAACAATTTTATATGTACTCGCTAGTGCTACGGGTTTGACCTGACAGACCAGGTTGTTGAGGAGCTGGGACAAGCTACCCTTATACCAGTCCTCGCTGAGAAACTCCTCATCGAACGTGATTTCGATGTCTGCCATATTCTGATATCTGGGATGCATGTTAGAGATCCTAAGCTGTGCGAGCTTGAGAACTCGAGGAAAGAACCCGAGTGGTGGATTTTTCTGTACGCTAGCGTTGAGGTATTTACAAGGCGCGTCAGGATGCGGAGTAACACAACGCGTGGGGTGTTAGGATTCGCAAGTAGGCAGTACGACGAGCGCTACGATCTGTAGAGAAGTATCAAACCAACGGTACCTAGCGTTACTCCTTGCAGAAGCTGGGATTGGCCTGGAGGCTGGGGAGGTAGACCAACATTAATATTCTGGGCCATTGTTACTTATAGATACATGCGCCCTTCGGGAGCGCACTTGAACTCAAGAGATCTAGGAAGAGCTGAGGCTTTGCCTCGGACAAAACGATGAGCAAACGTAGCGAAGACAGTAATCGAACAAAGGGGATCGGCGGGTAAATGTTTCACTGCCCGTTTCCCCGCCTTTCATCGACGTCCCCATAAAGTGATACCCTTGCTCTCCCTGGAAGGAAGAGCACCTGTTGAACTCCGCTTTCTAGTCCGGCCTCCAGCATTCAGCCTGGCCCTTTTCGTACGAATATCGGTGCCGGGTGGATCGTGAATTGATATACTCCCACTTTTGTACTCAGTGTATATTATGCTCTTAGAGCTGTGGAAATTCACTTACGTGCTCAAAAAATAAGTGATAGCGTCACTACAATGTCTCCTGCCCTATTATGATAGTTCTTTCAGCCAACTTAGTCCTTACCGTAAGAAGGCATGATTACGTAAACATTGATAAACAAATCCCGACGTATAGCTAAAGTTACCTTGCACAGCACGTACGCCCAAGATTACACCTAGACCTACTATTTCGGTGCCACGAGTATCGCTTTGACGCTGTCAAATCAATACTGGGCGCCACAGCTCTATTGCATGGCTCCAATCTTATTAGCTGCGCTCTTATTAGCTTCTAGTTTGAATTTGCTCATTTAAGGAATAGGGCTTGCCTTTGCACGGCATACGTGACTCGCCACTACCAAGGCAGGCTCTTCGCATTACTATGAGTTGCATGTCCACTTACCTGGGCGTGTTCAGTATCTCAATCACTCCGTGGAGCGGTTGAGACCGATCCGATCTGGGAGTGCAACCTGAATGAGCTCAACGACGTTACGGGGTGGAATTTCGTGGAAGACTCTGCCACTGGAGCTTTCTCAATTGAGCCTTCTGGCGGGGTGTAAATGATTGACGTACCATTCCGAATATTCAATCTCAAAAGGAGGTAGTTAAGCTGTCGTAACCTTGTCTATCATTTCAATTACTTTACCTTCCAATATCCACACAATGCATTCTTATGCTTTATTTTTGGCGTCTGGGTGTTTAAATGAGCGAGATGCAGAGCATTCCATATATTGCGGTGATTTCCGAGTGAATATATGCTTAGCTGAACGCCGATAAGCGCCAAGAATTGGCCAACTGAATTTGTTCAAACATATACTATCTAATTCTATTGTAACATCAGTTCTTGAGTTCGAAAGCACGGGGATAGTCAACGTATCCCTCAGCGCCACGCGTGTAGAAAGTAGGGCGATTCCATTTGTTTAGCGGAATCCCTTTCGTCAGCCGCACTGGCAAGTCGGGCTAAAGTAAACGATTTGTTAGACGTGACATAACAAAGAACCAATGAAAGGTGACATACATTAGCAAGGAAATAGCGTCCAAACACAATTCCAGCATTTTCAAACTTGTTGGCCGCCTCGTGCGCCGACTCAGGGTTGTACCCTCCGGCGCTAAGAAATGTACGATTGCCCCATAGTTCACGAGTGAAATCGTTCGAGTCGGGGTGCTATTATAAGACTTGTTAAATAAGTTATTGTGAGAGTTTAAGCACATACAGCTTACTTGAGCGGATCCAGTATCATGCGCATGGTCTGCTTCCCGATCACCTGAAATGATAGGTTCGACCAAGTGGATGTATGCGAGGTCGGTGTGGCGTTTTGTGAGTTCGGTGACTACGTATGAGAAAGTTGGAACTGGGTCTTCCATCCGCATGCCTACATATCGGGCACGCGTCCGTTAGTCACTGCATACCATGGGTCGAACCTCGAGTGGCTTGCCTTGGAATTTGCCCCAGGGCGAGAACCGGATACCAGTCTTCTTAGCCCCGACGGCAGCGGTCACTGCGTCAACGACTTCCAAAGCGAATCTGGCACGATTCTCGATGGAGCCTCCGTACTCGTCTGTACGCTTGTTGCAGGTATCTTGAAGAAATTGGTCCAAAAGGTATCCACTCTGATCATGTTTTAATTAGTAAGCACTCACTCATATATAGGGCAGACGTACTTGGCTGAATGAATCTCGACACCATCGAATCCAGCCTCAAATACTGCATTTTTGGCAGCCTGAACGTACAACCCAATATATCGCTTGATATCATCTTTCGAAAGCTCCTGTGGCACAGGCCCGTTCTCTTCGAGCGGTGTCGGCGACGAGGAAACAAATGGGAGTCCCTCACGTTCCAAGACTTTTGGATCGGCAGCACGACCAAGAGCCCAGAGTTGGAGGAAGATATAGGAGCCTTTAGCATGTACCGCATCAGTCACCTATCCATGATATTACAATCAGTATTGAAATAGCATATGTTAATCGCGCATATACTTACTCGTTTCCAACCAGCAATCTGCGCATCGCTCCAAATCCCAGGAACATTATCGTATCCACCCGCCTCGGCAGCGATGAACGTAGCCTCGGTGAATATTAATGTTCCAGGAAATTCCGCGCGTTGACCATAGTACTGGACTGCGAGGTCACCATGGACGTGGTTGTCGTCTGCTCGGAAACGAGTGAGGGGGGCCATAATGACACGGTGTTGGAGGGTGATATCTCCAACTTTGAGAGGAGTGAAGAGTTTGGAGGTTGTAGCGGTTGTCATAGTGAAAACGGGTTGCCGTTCCTGAAACTTTGTTTTCGATTGGGACGGTGGGGGAAAGGTGTGAGGAAACGATATGGCCGAAGCTTAGTTTATATATCTGGAACATGGTGGAGGTTCACCAACCTAATCTGCAGAGCGCTCATTGACGCCGATGACGTGCTTGCTCAGTCATTTTACTCATGATAGGCTCTTGGAGGAATGTCGGCGAGGTGATACCCGCCCAGCCGATAGATGACTAAGCTGATCCCAAAAAGGTAGTCATAATTCTAATTTTAGTCGCCGGATAAACAAATTCCAGATGAAATACACGATAATACATTTTCTACCCTGGTAATCGAAACATCACAATCAAAACATGTAAACAAACATCACAAAAGAGAGAGCGTACGAATGGTATAGGTCTTCATGACATGAAATAACTTACATCCCCTCCCCCTCCCAACCTCAAAAGTCCGCTAACAATCTAAAATTCTTCTTCCTCTTTCACTCCAACTGCATTCGCACTCCACAACATCCCAGGCAACCGGCCCCCACCTCCACCGACCCACGCGTCTAGACTTGGCCTCGGTCGGAAACTCTGTCGACGCGCAGCGAGGGCTTCTGCGACCTTGGGTACTGGCGTCTTGTCCCCGCCCCCGTTTGCGGTTGGTGGCGGTTGAGCATTCGGTCGCTTTGTAGGCCTGCCCAAACCCAGACCCATCACCACAAAATCGCTCGAGCCTTTCGTTGGTGACTTGGGTGGCGGTCTTTTTGTCGCCGTCGCAGTACCGCCAGCACGGACCGAGTCCACTCGAGTATTCTTCGAGACAGCCAATGGTGTTGCCTTGACCACACCCGATACCACTCGCTGTTGCTGTTTGTCTCCAGACACAACCCGCTGTCTCTCCCCCGACACGACTCGTTGTTTCTTGGGCGGTGGATCTTGGCTTGGAGCGCGTGTTTGTGCTTGTCGAGATGGTGCACGCTGTTGGTTCGCTCCGGGCGCTTGGGTAGGCGTAACTGCTCGGCCACGCTACACGAGGAGGTATTCAAGACGAGTAGGCCCGAGCCACATATGCAATACTTACCTTGCGGTTCTCCTTGTTAATCTGTTCAGCTTCGATCACCTCCTGTATCGTGTCCAAAAACCTAACTCCTTCAACCGTAAATGGTCGTCCCCGTTCTTCCTCCCACGCCGCAAGCTCCTTCAATAGCTCCTGTTCCAGCTATACAGATGAAACGCATAAGTGGGTAGCGTTTTCACCTGAACCCAATCCTCGTACCTTGGGCTTTTCCCTCTGAACCCTCTTCCTCATCTTTTCCTCCCTCAGCAGCCGCCCAGGATCACCCCTTACGCCCCTGCCCGTTAACCTGCTTTGGTCTGAAGCGGCAGCAGCAAGTGCACGTTGCTCGCCAACGATAGCTTCCCATTTCTGCGCCTTTGCGAGTAGAGCATGCTTCGACGCAAGTTCAGAACGGAGACGCGCCGCCTCGTCTTCGTGTCGTGTAAGAAGGTCCTCGGAGGGTTCGTCTGGAAATGAAATATGAGCGGAATGGATAAGTCAAATACGATATGGATGTACCATCCCAGAAGCACGCAAACTCAGCCCTTTCCTCGTCGCTCATCATCAGCGCATCCCAGAGTTCCTTGAGCTCGCTCCGGACGTGAGCGATGAATGTGACCATTTGCTGGCTCTTCAGCGCCTTAGTTCGTGCCAGTTCAGCCTCATACTGGTACGGTTATCATTTAGTCCACAAATAAATAAATAAAGTAAGCAAGGCACGACTCACAGCTAGTACAGAGTTCTCAGAACACCCTTGGTTCTTATCTATAAACTCTTCCACTTCCTCTGGCGGAACGCCTAACCGTGTCCAGAGCGGGGCGAGCTGATTGTACAACTCTTGTATCCTCTGCTCGCGAGATGTCTGTTCCGCTTCGAGCTACGAGTGTCATGCGCAAATGTTTAGGTGACGCATACACATCATAAATAAATATGGGCTTACCGCGGAAACCAGCTCCGTCGCCCAAGAAATAATGGACACCTTTGGTACCACACCCTCCACAGCCCTCAAAGCAGCCTTCATCCCATCATCTGCGCCACCCTCACCCACAGTCTCTCCGTTGGCCTCCATCTCTGCCTCTGCCTCACCAAGCCCTGCTAAAAATTTGACGAAAACTTGGTCGCCCTCGTCTCCGTTTTCCCAGACATCTTCCTCGCACGGTAGGGCCATCCCCATTTCGAGCATGAGCCATGAAGCATGTAGGAGCGTACTCGCAAGTTGAGATCGTCGCTCAGAAAGTGCCTGTTTCGCGCGTTGTAGTTCGCGGTCGAGTCGGGCAAAGTGCGCTGG
Source organism: Ceratobasidium sp. 392 (assembly GCA_019677385.1). Taxonomy (NCBI): domain Eukaryota; kingdom Fungi; phylum Basidiomycota; class Agaricomycetes; order Cantharellales; family Ceratobasidiaceae; genus Ceratobasidium; species Ceratobasidium sp. 392. The sequence goes on from WSLO01000217.1 coordinate 17,503, forward strand.
CGAGACGTCTGGTGGTGGTGTATCCGGTTTGGGTAGTGGGAGGGGTATAGGGAGCGTTGAGCCAGACGGGACAGGCGAGGCGTCCGCTGGGGAGAGTGATCTAGGGAGGACAGAGGATGTCGAGGCTGAGACGGATCCAGGCACGGGCCCAAGAGCCGAGAGTGTAAGGTCGGGATGTCGAAAGGAGCTGACAGAAAGGAGAGAAGATCGGGTCGAAATCACGCCCGTAGAGGTCGACGCCACCGGTTGTTCTGGATTTTCTGTTGGCGATGACTCAGCTGTCGGTGGTAGCAGGTCGGATGGAAAGAAATCGTGCCCAACCGCTTCGGCTAGCGCTCGTAACCGCGTATGAAGCGTTGATAGCTGTTCTAACTTCGTTGCGTGGACTCGACTGATAAGCTGGAGGTTTTTCTGTAGGAGCTCGTATCGCTTTGGATAATTCTATATAGTCTAGCAGATTAGCTATTGATACAAGATAACACGGCATTACACCAACCTGCTCCTTGGTCAGCTCCGCGATAGGTTTAATCCCTTTAATCGTCCCAGTGATAGTCGGTCCTCCCACAGCAGTTGCGTACTGCTTGCACTTCTTCTCGGCCTCCTCACACCTCTCTGCCCACGCCGCCACATCTTTTCGTCTTCGCTCGACCCGAGCCTCGACAGCATCTGCCAGAACCGTCCTCAGTTCCTCAAGCTCTGTTGCTAGAGCAGTCGGTGGTAGTCCAAGTTGAGCATGCAGTTGGGGCAAAAGAGCGGTATGGAATGCCAAGTGTTCGTGTAGGGATGCGAGCAGCGTCTCGGCGGTTAAACTCATCGTGATCGTCGTGAAGTGTCTGTTCAACAACCCACGTGATGACACGGTAACACGTGATCGTGTCTTGGAGACACTGCCACCCTATGAAGATGGACCACGCGGTTGATTCGCTGACTGGGAACCCAACTCAAGCGCGTGGATGTTACATTGCATCTAAGTAGCCGAAGACACAGAGAGGTCTTTGCCAAGAGCGGTACTGTACAGCATAGACGCTGGATTTAACTCGCCATCAGGAAGCGTTATTTCTGGTCGTGGGTATGGCCTATTCGAGCCAACCTGGTAAGCCGGGTAGTTGGCTAATGCAATTCTTTCACGGGATACGGTTAGTTGTACGTCACAGCCATCTTATGTAGCTCTCATCTCAGCTGGCAGTGTTGTTTTTGAATTTGTCGCTGTGTTGAGCTTTCCCATCATAAAACCGTGCGCACCGGCTCAATAATGCTACCACCCTATTCCCTACCGCTTGGCCCTCCTATACCCCTCTCTCTACCATGGACACCAAGCCAAGCCAAGTGACAAACCAGCCCGAGCCTACAGTGGAAATGACTACTGGTAATGGGTCACAGTACTAATGACGTGATATCGATACCAAACTCACTTTTATCTTTCAGCCGCCGATCCAAAGGCTCAAGAGGCATCTAAGCAAAGCGGAGATCAGAAAGGTGACAAGAAAGACCCTAAAGCGAGTTACAATATCTCGTTGTAAATTGGGCCACGACTAACCGCTGAAAATTAGAAGAAAAAAGGCTGCTGTGGCTACACCGTCCCCGCGATGGCTTGCGACGGTCTTTGTACTATGCTATGCGGCGGGCTGCTCTGCTTGTGTGGAGGACTTGGTGGTTAGAGCGCCAAAAGTAACTGCATGCGTCATATATACGCACCCATACCATGAGGCAACCCAAATGTAGGACACTGAGCATCGTGTATCATACACGACAGATTTTGGTATTCTCTCCGAGATAATAGGGGCTTCTACGTCATAAATATATGCTCGGTTTATCATTAGCGTCAGTACACTCGCAGTGGAATGGATTAGGAGCCCTGAAATTGCTTCCCGGCGGACATTAGTCCGGTTCACAATGGCGTAATGCTTCCAGGCGAGAACACAAACCATTGGCAGAAGGGGCATAAGCTTCGAATGACGCACTTTGCGAGTGTCCGGTGTCTTTTGTATGTGGACACTAGGTACTACTACCTGCCATGGGCACAGCACCGAAGCTCGCCTCCAATACTTCCTACCTGGCTACGCCTAGGAGGTGTCCGACACGTAATTTTCTAGCCAAACTTTTCATCACGGATATCCTAATGATCTTATCAACATTTTTCCCACCAGAAGATAAGATGCCCACAGGCGGATCAGTAAATCCGCATCATGCGGAGATAGCACCCACAATAACAAATGATGTTCGGCCCCGTACCCAAATTCGGTATATTTGCTCACTACACGCTTTTTTGTGAGGGACAGATATATTACACAAAATGAAAGTCGTGGAGTGGAAGCTTCGGCCAGACGTTCGCTGAGTGAGCGAGCTGTTCAACGATTAGTGAGACTCAAAAGACTGCTGAGACTAGCAAAAGTATATATTCAGCCTCTAAGGCACCTGCCTATTCATTATCTCAAAATGTCTTCAGTTCCATCCAAGCTGTTCACGCCCATCCAGATCGGGGATATTTCCCTCTCACATCGTATTGTTATGGCTCCCATGACTCGTATGCGAGCCAACGACGACTTTGTGCTCGAAGATGTCACCGTCCAGTACTATGCTCAACGCTCCGTCGTCCCCGGGACTCTTATTATATCGGAAGCTGCAATGATCGCTGCCGAGGCTATGGCGTTCCCAAACCTTCCTGGAATCTACAGTGAGGACCAAGTTGCTGCTTGGAAGAAGGTGTGTAGACATCTCGATGTCGATATGCTGACCCATCTGCTAAGTTCGACGACAGGTAGCTGACGCGGTTCATGCCAACAAGTCCTTCATTTACGCCCAAATTACTGCCGGTGGAAGACTGGCACACCCCGAATTACTTTTTGCCCACGGACTGCCTTACGTGGCTCCGTCCCCAATTCAGCTCAAGTCCCGCTCAGAAGTCCCTATTGAACTAGGCGAGTCTGACATCGAGCGATATATTGAGCATTACGCTCAAGCTGCGCGCAACGCTGTTCACAAAGCTGGATTAGACGGAGTAGAAATACATGCTTGCAAGTGAGTTTATGCTAGTTGTTCTGCGTGACTGGTGCAAAAACATCCATATCTCTAGTGGTGGACTAATAGATCAGTATATCCAAGACGTAGCCAATAGACGTATGGATAAGTACGGAGGCTCGGTTGAGAATCGCTCCCGCTTTGCCTTGGATGCAATCGGAGCTGTGTCAGAAGCAGTAGGCGAAGAACGAGTCGGGGTTAGGTTCTCTCCTTGGGCTAAAGGTCAAGGTGAGTAATACCAATATTTTGTCTATATAGAAGGATGAATTCAGCTGCTTTCAGGCATGGGTATGCGCAGCCCAATCCCCACCTACTCTTACATTATCTCGGAGATAGCCCGACGCCATCCCAACCTAGCATATATCCATATGATCGAGCCTGGGATCGAGTCCATAACGGAAGGCAAGCCGCAGGACCTCGATGAAGGAGTAGTTGTATGTTAAGTTCTAAGTCCCCATCCTAAGTTTTATCAAACACGAGTACTTCTAGGCATCAAACGACTTCGCATACAAGCTATGGACGCCTCGTACATATATAACTGGTGGAGGCTATACTCCGGAGAAAGCCAGTCAGGCAGCAGAGAACTTAGAGAACACCGCGGTTGCAATTGGTAGACTTTTTATTTCAAATGTGAGTGGCCAGCCACGGAGCTCCTGGCATCGTAATGTCCACTGACAGTTACCAATATTAGCCTGATTTGCCTCGCCGGATATGCGCTGGTGGCGAGCTGACTATATCTGATCCTAGTACGCACTACACCAAGCTCGGTCCTAAGGCAACCCAAGGATACGTTGACTACGCTTCCCAAGTGCAACATATTTTAGCATTACCGCATTCTACTTGTTGTGCCTATGTCCAAGCAGTAGAGAATCTACTTTGCATTGATCTTACCATTTCTCTTGTTCAGTATCATTACTCGTCAACTACACGCGCGTCCCAGCCACAAGCATATTTCCGGGTAGGTGCGCAAACATGGAAAACTGCCCGGTGAATTACCGGACCCGGACTAGACTACCAGCTTGATTCCAGCTTGCGCTGCGCACAACGTGGATCCAGCTGGAGCACATTTCCAATTCGGTTCCGAGATCTTGTGGGTAAACCAAATAATGAACGCGCTCCTAAAATGCGTTCTGTACAAGCAGGTTTCCACTCGGGCTGCTAAAATCTTGTACTAGACTATATTATATACGATAATGAAGAGGCTAAACCAGTTTTTTCATGAGAAATCGCTCAAAAAACAACACTTCAAAGGCATTGATGTAGCTGCATGGAAAAATAATCGACAGCCTCGATAGTGCAATGGGTGTGCATGCCACTAAAATCCCATGGCTGATCGCTCGATGGGGTTGCTTGTTCGATCCTAGCTTGTTGCTACTTTTTGCACGCGAAATTTGACATCAGATTTCAAAGAACCAGCTTGCACCCGGTGCCCGCTGGATTCCGGGTTTGCGCACTCAAGCTGGATCCTTACATGACCACGTGCTGGTCTCCGGATAGCTCGGGCCCAAGCCGGAACCAAGCTGACCCCGGGACGCGCGTGTGCGACTTCCTTTTGTCATTTGCAACAAGTCGCAATTTCGAACTTAATTCTCAGTGTTATTTCCCACGTGACTGTATTCGATTCTGTGGCTATGTTTGTGGCTAGTGATGACAAACGAGTCTAGGGGAAACTGCGGCTTTTCGTGTAGGTAGAACGTGAGTAGAATGCTCGTGAAATGACAAAGAACAAAGGAACCTCACGGGCGAAAGATCTCCCGCCGCCTTTTCACAGCATTTTCCCAATTGAGGACTCCTCAGCCCCCCCTGAGCGAGCAGCAACACTATCGTCACAGGTAAGGTTAGAAAATTAGGTTCTACATCCGACTACGGCGAGCCATTGCCGTGCTTGCGAACAACTGCAATCAACTCATGATATTCATTGCACATGCACGATCGATGAACAATAATCTTGGATAAGGCCCTATTTCTAAGTTTCTACTGAGACAATCTAGGGTCGACACACTTCCTAAATTCGTCGCTGGCCTTCTGCTTCTTACAAACCAAGCCTATAGGAAGTAGGGTTAGTATACAGAATTCAGAGCGTTCGATTGGCAACCCCCGCAAGCTGAGTTTCGATATCAGCGATTTTCCACCCGGATCCAGTTTGGTTATCGAATGACTGCTCCAGCCATCGGCCACCAATATCAAGGAAGTATTAAGGAGTACATAAGTTCACGTACCTTCCTCGCAAGGTCGGGCATCGGTAAGGTACACTCCGGTGATTGATCCACGGCTGCATCTCTGTCACCCCGAATTCTGAACATAATTCAACTCATTTGCCAAAATATGCCTTACCTCGCCCTCCACGGCTAAATTGTCCCACACCATCAAGTAAGTACAGTCAAAATCGGACAAAATCCCACACAGCTATTCTAAGAACTTACCTCCAGGAGCGCATCTTGTTAACACCTCAGAACTTGACTTAGCACAGGCTTCTATTTTCATTGAATCGTCAGTTAAGTAACTGCTTTGCCCAATAGCTTACTGTGGCTCTTACTAGACTTGCACTGCATACTATTAAGGCACTGGTACAGAAAGCCAGCATTTAAGCAGGGACAAACGGTACCCAACGCTAGTGTATACAACTCACTAATTCTCCCGTATCTAAGTTGATGACCAGACCGGCCGAGACACCAGAAAGGAGCATGAGTCCCGCAGTCAGAAATGATCGCATCGTGTGATTATCTGAAGCGAGGAGTTGGATCTTGTTCGGCGAGTGCGGAGGAATACACCTTCAGAGCTGGTGTATTTATACAGAGGAGCGATGCGAGGTGGGACTGTTAGGGTATTCAGCAATCCACCTGAGAAGGTCTCATCAGACAGTGGGCACGACAGCTGCCGAAAAAGTGAGGTTCATAAGCTCACGCGCACATGGTTCGACAGTACTAAGCGGACAATACTGTCCCTCTTCGCCTGACCCCAAACTTCTACGCATGAAGTCATACAAAATTCCAGCCACATCGATGTGGGGTAGGAGAACCAAATGGAGAACTTGCGCGTCCATCTCTCCGAAT
>WSLO01000218.1:0-23562 GCA_019677385.1 Ceratobasidium sp. 392
TCAAGTCTTTTAGAGCAGTTTAAGGGGGTGAAACAGGGGGAATACACCCCTTGAGTCACAGAAATCATACCTTTTGCACCATACTGGCTCGTAGACTGACTTTGAGCTGATTCTGAAGGTACAGGAGTAATTAGAAAGGCTGATTACATAAATTCTGGGCCATGAAAATATGTACATGCATGTACAACACTAACTTTAGGGGCTTGAGGGTGTATTTCAGGCTGGAGTGCAACAAAGTGACCTCCCAGTGGTCAACTCACATGTATCTAGACGGTCTGGGAGTTGAATAAGTTGTGTGAGGGGGGTTTTTAGATGCTCTGAGTGCACTGGAGTACTCAGAAACACTGCTGGAGGCCTCCTTGAGGCTGTAGGGGGGCTGCGCACTTAGGGGGATCATTTTTCAGCAAAGAAGTGCTGCAATCTCCTTCAGATCATTTTTCTGGGCAAATCCAAGCACACCATTGAAAAGCTGAGACTTTTCTGCATTTAATGCTGGTGCTCTTAAGTATTTGTGGTGGGTTTCAGTGAAGTGCATTTCGCTTAGAATATCCGAAAAACAATGATTGCCCAGCAACGGGCTAAATAAATTTATTACGGATAAGTGTTATATATCGTTTTAAAGCGGTGAATTTTTTCTATTTGATGGTATATATCACATAAGGTTTAGTCAATTATGATCTCCAAATCCTTTACAAACCAGGCGCTCAAAATTGTCGAGCAGATATTTTATCTTGGAAGGAGGAACACAGACCATAAGAGGGGGGCGAGAGCCAAGCTCTGCTCAACCCAAATCCTTTTATCACAGCCATCCAACCAGACAACACCATCAATGATATGATCTGTGACGCTATACTAGAGGATGAACGTTTGAAAGAAATCATAAAATCCCTTTGAGACAATGACAAGGTGGAACACTGGGAATGGAACAACAGATTACTTATGTTTGAAGGAAAAGTATCCATACCTACAGACAAAGAAGTCTGCAAACTCATCCTAGAAAGCCGCCATGACAATCCTGCAACCGGCCATCCTGGCCAATTCAGAACCTTAGAGCTAGTGTCAAGGAAATACTACTGGTCATCCATGAAGAAAACTGTCAACCTTTACGTGAAGAACTGCAACTCATGCCAACAAAATAAGCACAGTAATCAAGTACCCCCTGGCCTACTCAATCCTATTGAACTACCTGGTAGACCATGGGAGGAAATTACTTACAACTTAATTGTTAACCTGCCAGAATTAGAAGGGTTTGACGCCATCTTTACGGTAGTAGATTGACTATCTGAAATGGTTCATTTTATACCCACCACCTCCAACGCATCCACGGTAGATGTAGCCAACCTTGTTGTGACCCTGTACGACCGCTCCCTGTCTTAGCACCTCATGGCGCCTCTGTCCCTTTGGTCTCGCGGCTAGACCCTGCTTAGCTATCAGTCCGGACTCCCCTCCGGAACACCTGGCCACTTAAGGCGTCACTCTCGCTTCCTTGACTCATGCCACACCACTTGTGGCACACGCTCTTTACGATTGGCTCCCGCTGTATCTGAACCACTAACACTTGTGCACTGCCCCTCTGTACGTTCTTGACTCATGTACGCACAGACCGTGCAGTAGTTAGTATTAATACAGCCTAGAACAAGCCTGGTATCCCCAGATTGTTCTACCTCGTCAACTCTCCCCTCTACAGTCCAACTGTACTAGAAGGCATTATCGCATCTAGTGTTGGAAGTAAGTGAGACTTAGCGATTGAGTTACAAAGCATTCAGTGTGCCACTACAATTGTAGTAGCACTCCTCAGTCTACTCAAGGGCCTTGAGCCACAAGAACCACTAACGGGGTATTCACCCACACGGGACCGCGGTCCACAACCAAGTCACGAGGACGCCTCCACAAGCAGAGCGCACGAGTTAAAGCCCTTCCAAGGACTTACCAGAGCAAGTTCACAACCTCTAGTAGAGGGTTGCAACATTGTAGAACAAGCTTTTTACTTGTGGCTTACATGTCGTGACCTCGTACGGCCACTCTCAGACTTAGCGCCTCACGGCGCCTCTCTTTCCCTGTCTCGTGGCTAGACTCTACTTAGTCATCATTCCGGACTCCCTCCCGGACCACCTAAGCCGTCCCAGGCTATACTCTCGCTTCCTTGACTCACGCCACGTCGCTCGTGGCTTACGCTCTTTACGATTGGCTTCCGCTGTATCTGAACCACTAACACTTGTGTACTGCCCCCCTGTACGCTCTTGACTCATGTACGCACAGACCGTGCAGTAGTTAGTATTAATACAGCCTAGAACAAGCCTGGTGTCCCCAGCTTGTTCTACCTCGTCAACTCTCCCCTCTACAGTCCAACTATACTAGAAGGCTTTATCGCATCTAGTGTTGGAAGTAAGTGAGATCCAGCGATTAAGTTACAAAGCATCAGTCGTGCCACTACAGTCGTAGTAGCACTCCTCAGTCTACTTAAGGGCCTTGAGCCACCAGAGCCACTAACGGGGTATCCACCCACACGGGACCGCGGTCCACAACCCAGCCACGAGGACGCCTCCACAAGCGGAGCGCACGAGCTAAGCCCTTGCGAGGACTTACAAGAACGAGTTCACAACCTCTAGTAGAGGGTTGCGACATTACACACGATTAGAAGTACCCTTACGACAAAACCTACGACGACTATCACGTCTGACAAAGGCACTTATCTACGCCTTTTTCTTCATCAAAGTAACTAAGGACTCAAGCCGTGCCACAAGAAACAACACCAAAGGGTACAAGCAGTTAGATTGTCTTACAAAGCAAGCAGTACAAGACCTCATCCAATTTGCCAACACCACTGGACTAATCTAGAAATGTCCAACGCACCCTCAAGACAACCAAGCCCGGAACGGCCCCTACCAGGACCTTCCTTTGGAGGAGGAAGATACCCGACACGGAGTCGACTACCTTCCTCTTGAGCAGCAAGTGCGGCAGGACAAGTTAGGTCAAGCTCGCGCCTTATGGAGGACAACCGGTCACCACGATCAGTACCCAGCGAATTTCCTCAGGAAGAACACACGATCAGGGTCGAAACTGCAGCACCTGACATCTCGAGAAGAACCACCATGGAGGAAGTACAAGATCAAGATCAACCCGTTAACGTAACCCTCCACGAAATGGGAAACAATTGGGTAGAAGAACGACATCGCTTAACGGGCGCTGCCCTGCGAAGAAGGAATCGGCAAACAGGAGAAGTAGTACAACTAGTACCAAGCATTGCACCTAGCGTAGCGGAACTAACGCAAGTGTCAATACCCCAATCACCCGTCAAATCAGTGCAAGCAGAAGACAACGACCCAGACAGGGGAAATGCTGGATTTGCGGTCTCATCAGTAGTCAGCAACGCTCTCACCTCCCGAACCAACTCGCTTGTAAGTCTACCTCCGCGACCCCAATCGCCACTTTGATGGGTACGCCAACAACCAGAAGCGCCTAGGCCAATATGGCCCATGCCTGAACCCTTCCAAGGACCCATCCCACCTGGACAACAAGAAGGAGTAAGACAATTCATCAAAAACATTCTCGAGGGCTTTGCCCAATGCACCAGGAACAAGATTTTACCAGAACTGGTACCTATTCCACAAGTAGTACAAACAGTAAATCTTCTGGAAGAAAGTGTCAGGCGACGAAACAGGCAGCTGGACAACTTAGAGGACGGAATCGGCAACGCCCACAGCCTCCTACAAGAAACCCATGATCGAGTAGATGAAATCAATCAGACACTCAGGGGTTTAAGGCTAGAAGTAGAAACCCTAAACAAACGAGTAGGAGAAATCCCGGCAGCAATCAACTATCTAGGGACCTTTCTAACAGCCCAGACAAATAACATTGTACAATTAAACGAAAATGTCACAAACGCCACGAACCAGATCGCGCAGGATCTCAATACCAGCCTAAGGAGAACTACCGAAGACACCAACCACGCACTAACAACCATGCAAGAAGACGTAGAACGATCTTTGGGCGCAATGCGAAGCTCCCTCATCACCCAGGAAGGACAGCTTGAAAGCATCCTAGAAGTCGTACAGGCAGTAGACGAACGACAAAGCAAACGAGAACGACCGGCATCGGCGCTATCCATGCACTCAGACCTTTTCAACTTTGACATGGGAATAGGGGATTGCCCTCAGAGTATTAGGGGGGACCCCGTCGACCGCCACCAACGCCAAGAGCGGAGGGAGATCCCCAAATCGGCTCGCATCAAGAAACCTGCCAAATTCAATGGCAAATGCGGGGCAGAAGCCGAAACCTTCCTAATGCAAATGCAATTGTATTTCAAAGAGTACCCGGATGCCTTTACGGATACGCAAAAAATCAACGCCTTCCTAAACAACATGGGAAGCGGAGAAGCAGCCAAATGGGCCAGGCCCCTACTAGCCAGGCATCTGGCAAATCAAGCACACCCCTATCTCCGAAGTTGGGCAGCAATGGAAGAAGGATTCAAACTAGCGTTTGGCGACCCCACAAAATGAGAAAAAGCGCTGCGAGCAATGGAAAAATTAACCCAAACAGGGTTGGCACAGCACTACATTACAGAGTTCCAAACCGTAGCCCAAGAACTAGAATGGGAAAGGCAACCACTCATTGACTGTTTCCGTAGAGGACTTAAGTCAGAAGTCCAAAAGGAACTTCTCAAAGGAACCGCCTTCCACGACACCACCCAATGGACCCTGGAAGACTGGTTCACCAACGCCATCAAAATTGACAAACTTCTGTACAAAGCACGAAACATCGAAGGAAAACAAGGAGGACCCTCAAACCAATACAAGAGGTACGACAACAAGGAAAAAAAAGACCAATCAAAACGAGTACCCCAGGAAGAAATTCAGAGGCGCCGGGACGCAAACCTATGCATCAAGTGTGCCAAACCAGGACATCGAGTTAAGGATTGTAAAGCCAAAGAATGGAGCCACACATCCACTAGAAAGGAAACCGGGAAGGCCGCTGAAACACCCACGCCGGATGAGGAAGAATCCCACTCCACGGTGTCGGAAAACTAGACTCGCGCCCTGCCTCCGTGTCAGCCAGCGCCCAGAAACCTTCTAAGCCTGTAACCTACTACCTAAATCCATCTTCTAATACACCTACTGTTTACACCAGCTTAGAAGGAATCACGGATCCTATTGAAACCCTAATCGATTCCGGTTCCTCAAGGAACTTCATCAACATCACGTTTGCACGAAAACACTCCCTGCCACTTATCAAACTCATGCATCCCCAAAACCTTATTGCCATCAATGGAAAGGAAAGTCCCGCAGTCATCCGGTTCAGGACCTCCCTGAACATCACGGTAGAAGGACGAACCTTCAAACAACGCTTCTACACCATGCCCCTAGGAACTACTCCCCTTATCCTAGGAAGAACATGGCTCACTGAAGTCGACCCAGATCTCTCTTGGAACCCCTTCCAAATCCAATACAGGGACGAGGAGCAGTCAGGAAGTGAGGAAGGAAAACTAGGAACAGATGAACTTCAGAAGATCCCAGAGGAATTCCTGGAATACAAGGATGTATTCGACGAAGAACTTTTTAAAGGGATACCCCCCTTTAGAAACCATGACTGCGGAATTGATCTACTTCCAGACGCAGAACTCCCCCAGCCTGCCAAAACCTACCCCATGTCACCAGGTGAATCTAAAGCCCTACGGGAATACCTAGATACGGAACTAGCTGACAGAAAGATTCGCCCAAGCAAATCACCAGTAGCAGCGCCGTGCTTCTACGTCAAGAAAGCTGACGGATCACTACAACTTGTAGTCGATTACCGCAAAATTAACACCATCACAAGAAGCGATCAATTCTCTATTCCCATCCAGGGAGACCTTCTAGAAAAGTTACAAGAAGCCAAGATCTTTACAAAACTAGACCTACGATGGGGATACAACAACGTACAAATCAAGGAAGGGGACAAATGGAAAACCGCGTTTAGAACAAAAGAAGGGTTGTATGAATACGTTGTTATGCCTTTTGGACTAAAGAACGCTCCCGCCGTTTTTCAGCGATTCATGAATGACATCTTTAGGGACCTCATTGACGTCACAGTGGTAGTTTACTTAGATGATATCCTCATCTACTCCAAGAACCAAAAAGACCACACGGAGCACGTTAAGGAAGTCCTGAAAAGATTACAAATCAACAACCTCTTCTGCCAACCCTCCAAGTGTGTCTTCTACACCACCACGGTTACCTATGTAGGGATTGTTATCTCACCAGAAGGAATCTCCATGGAAAAAGAAAAGGTCGAAGCTATCATCAACTGGAAGGAACCAAAAACTGTCAAGCAACTACAGTCTTTCCTAGGCTTCGTAAACTTCTACAGGAGATTCATCCGAGATTTCAGCACAATTGCTCGAGCACTGAATAACCTCACGCAAAAGGAAACAAAATGGGAGTGGGGCATAAGCCAACAACAGGCCTTTGATGGGATCAAGCAGCGAGTCACCAAAGAACCAGTCTTGGTACACGCCGACCCCAAAAAACCCTACTTTCTGAAAACGGACGCGTCAGGCGTGGCCATGGGCGCAATTCTAAGCCAAAGACAAGACGATGGTTATCTCCACCCAATCACCTTTCTTTCCAAAAGCTTCAACGACGCACAAATGAATTACAACACGCACAACAAGGAGCTACTAGCAATCATCACAGCCTTCAAGCAATGGCGATTATACCTTGAATACACCCTGGAGCCTATCACCGTTTACACCGACCATCGGAACTTGGAGCATTGGAAGGATGCCCATGTTTGGAATTGGAGACATGCTAGATGGCATCAAATGATTCAATTGTACAACTTTAACATCGCCTATCGCCCAGGAAAACAGCCGGAGAAACCAGACGCACTTTCATGGAGACACGACCATGCGGACATTCCATACACAGCCCAGACCATGATTGCGGCAGAACGATTCCAGGGTTTTAAGGGGGAAGACACTATTGATATTATCTCCGCCATTCGAGAAGCCCAGGAAGAGGACGAGTCCCTGACAACACTTATCCTCAGTACTCAGAAGAAAAAGGAACTCCCTCCCTCCGTCCGAAAACAGTACGACAAGTATACCTGGGAGCAAGAACTTCTGTGGTACGAGGGACACATCGTAGTCCCAGACAGCAAGGACATTCGCCTCCGCTTATTGGAATCACACCACGACTCCCCAATTGCTGGACATCAGGGCCAAGCAAGAACCCTGGAACTGTTATGACGACGGTACTATTGGTCAGGGATGAAATTCCAGGTCAACCGCTTTGTGGACACCTGTGAAGTGTGCCAAAGAAGCAAAGGAAATAAAGTAACGGTACCATCAAAAAACATCGCCCTACCGAACCAGCCGTGGGAAGAAATCAATTACGACTTTGTTGTCAAACTTCCCAAGTCACAAGGATTTGACAGCATCCTCGTGGTGGTAGATCGCTTCTCTCAACAAGCCCATTTCATCCCTTGTCTTGAGTCAACCAACGCGGAAGAACTCGCTGAGATCTTCACTAGAGAAGTGTGGCGGTTGCATGGTTTGCCAAAACAAACTATCTTGGATCAAGGAGTAACGTTTAACAGCCACTTCCTGAGGGCCTTGTACAAACGGTTAGGTATTGACCCAAACTTCTCAACAGCCTACCACCCTGAAACGAATGGCCTAGCGGAAAGAACAAACCAATGGCTAGAAGGGTCCTCAAGACGTTTCTGCAATTGCAAACAGGACGACTGGGCTAAGTGGTTACCCATTGCAGAGTTTTGCCACAACAACCAAGTCAATTGAACTACGGGAAAAACGGCCTTCAAAACCATCTATGGACTACACCCTAATTGGGAAGTATCCAACCTGGACACCAAGGTGCTGAAGGCGGACGAACTGGTGGATTGTTTTACTGAGATCCGCAACGAGGCTCGGGCCATGATGGAATACCATCAGAATCTCGAGAAGACACCCAAGACGGAATTCAACAGAGGAGACAAGGTCTGGCTCATCACGACAAACATCTGGAGTAAACGACCAACAAAGAAACTCAATGACAGGAAGTCAGGACCATTCACCATTAGCGAAAAGGTCTCTTCACATGCGTACCGTCTTGACTTACCAAAGTCCATGCGGATCCATAACGTATTCCATTGAACCTTCTACTACCCTACAAAGAAGACAAAGACTTCCAAAGGCGGCAACTCCAACCTCCTCCGATCATCACAGAAGAAAGAGAGGAAGAATATGAAATTGAGAAGGTGGTCGCGTGGGAACAAGAGAAGGACGGACTGTACTACCAAGTCAGATGGAAGGGATAGAGCCCAGAAGAAGACACAATGGAATGCGCTGAGAAAATCATGGATCTAGGGCAAATCATGCGGCACTACAGAAAAGACTACCCGCACGGACCGCTACCGGAGGGGTATAAAAAGGAGCAAGGAAAAGCCTCAAACAACAGCATCTGCTATCCAGCTACCACTACCACAACCCCTCTCATCCACGCTCTAAACCTTTTTTTAACCACCACCCAATCGAAATGGCCCCCAACGGACTCTCGTACTCCCAGGTCGCCGGCCTCCCAACCCCGACCATCACCTTTGTTCCCCCCGTCTTCACGGGGACCGGACTCAAGAACTGGGGCCCAAAGTACATTGCCAACCAGGCCGACCGCCCCAAAAGGTCGTACCTCCACAGCTCCCACAAGTACAATCACCTCCCCGGACTTAAGCAGCCAAACTCGTACGAGATCCTGCAGCTTTGCCAAACCCTTGAGGGCTCCCAAAAACTCGCCGAGATGGTTGACCCGGACGCCCACCTCGACTGGATCCCACGATCCGCCCGTACCGAGCTTAGGTGGCTTGACAAGTGGACTATCAAGTCCCCCGTCTTTGGCCCCCTGCGCTGGGTTGGAACGGCTGAAGATCGCCCTCTAACGGCACACAAACTACGACGGTGCCCCATGTACGTCTGCAAAGGATGTGTTGGACCGACGGTCCAACTGGCGGTACTAGAGTTGAGGTGTCCCTGGAAGGTGCGGTGTTTTGCGGGGAAGGAGGACGTAGCGTGTGACTTGAACGACCAGTGGTGGGTTAAGTTCGAGGCCTACGAGAAGTGGTCCAAAGACGTCGCAAGGGCCGCGGTGCAAGAGTGGAAGACGAAGGTGTCGGACAACTACGCAGGATGGGGGCTTCGTAACCTCACCCCCGGCCAAGTCTACAACCTGGTAACCGAGAAGGGATTTTCTAAGGAAGACTCTTTCAACTGGTTGGACCAGCGGGCCTGGGATAGGGGCCAGGAGGAGCTAGAGAAGGACATGGAGGAGCTGGCAGAAGCCGAGGGTTGGAGTACCGTAGGAAACACCGGTCCTTAAAAACCATGTACCTTGCCCTATTGTCTTTTTTTGTGTTTTCCTTTTTGTTGCTTGTTTGCGTGTAAGCGCTTGTTCTCTCTCACCTATAACGCGTTTCGCTTATGTCCCCTAAGCTCCCGCAAAGAGGGGGATAATGTCGTGACCCTGTACGACCGCTCACTGTCTTAGCACCTCACGGCGCCTCTGTCCCTTTGGTCTCGCGGCTAGACCCTGCTTAGCTATCAGTCCGGACTCCCCTCCGGAACACCTGGCCACTTAAGGCGTCACTCTCGCTTCCTTGACTCATGCCACACCACTTGTGGCACACGCTCTTTACGATTGGCTCCCGCTGTATCTGAACCACTAACACTTGTGCACTGCCCCTCTGTACGTTCTTGACTCATGTACGCACAGACCGTGCAGTAGTTAGTATTAATACAGCCTAGAACAAGCCTGGTATCCCCAGATTGTTCTACCTCGTCAACTCTCCCCTCTACAGTCCAACTGTACTAGAAGGCATTATCGCATCTAGTGTTGGAAGTAAGTGAGACTTAGCGATTGAGTTACAAAGCATTCAGTGTGCCACTACAATTGTAGTAGCACTCCTCAGTCTACTCAAGGGCCTTGAGCCACAAGAACCACTAACGGGGTATTCACCCACACGGGACCGCGGTCCACAACCAAGTCACGAGGACGCCTCCACAAGCAGAGCGCACGAGTTAAAGCCCTTCCAAGGACTTACCAGAGCGAGTTCACAACCTCTAGTAGAGGGTTGCGACAAACCTTTTCGTTAATCACGTCTGGAAATTACATGGACTACTAAAGAAGACTATATCAGACCGTGGACCTCAATTCAATTCAAAATTCTTGAAGCAATTGTATTGTCGCCTCAATATTGACCCCAAATTCTCCACTGCGTATCACCCTTAAACCAATGGGTAAACTAAAGGCGCCAATCAAGCAGTCAAAGGATACCTACAACACTATATATCCCACAGACAAGATGATTGGGTTTCCCTGTTGCCATTAGCTGAATTCACATACTATAATGGCGTAAACTCTTCCACAGGAAAAACCCCCTTTATGGCCTGTTATGGATTTAACCCCCATTTTGCAGTAGGAAACAACTCTACAGTCAACATGCCAGCAGCAGACAAACGCGCCGACTGGCTCAAAGAAAACTATGATGAACTCAAAGCTGCCCTACAACTGTCCAATGAGAAAATCAAAGAATACTACGACCATAAACACAGGGCACTAGAGAACATCAACGTTGGTAACAAGGTGTGGCTATCCAGTAAAGACATCACTATGGATAGACCATCCAGGAAATTATCTGCTAAATGGTTGGGACCATATAAGGTAATCAAAAAAATAGGATCACACGTGTTTAAATTGGAACTACTGAATATGCTCAAAATCCACCCGGTATTCCACGCATCAAAACTTGCACTGAAAACAGAAGATCTGTTCAAACGAGAACCTGTACCCCTGCCACCTGATGTAACTCCTGAGGAAGAAGAGGAATGGGAAGTCGAGAAAATTATTAGTTCAAAGAAAGAACAAGGTATCATTGAATGTTTGGTCAAATGGAAAGGCTATGGACCAGAGGGCAATACCTGGGAACCATATGAGCAACTTACCAACACCAAGGTTTGCCTGAAGTAATTCCACAAATCCAATCTTTGAGCTCTAAAAGACCCTCAGGTTTAGACGGGGGGAGGTGTCATGACCTGACATGCTTTTCTACTAATTATTCTATTTCTCTACGATCATGTGACTCACAGAAGGTTCTAGAACAATGACTCGGTGTCAAGCCCGGACTACTACAAATACAACCCTGCTAACCTTAAGGTATACAAGGAGGCCCAGCGACGACCGAAAGGGGAAGTGGGATGGTAGAGACGAGACCGAGGTGAGAGAAAGATATAATAAAGGGCGCTTGCTATAAATAGCTGGGCCAGTAACCAATAGCGAAGGTCTTTCACTAAAGGGGTAGGTGGAAGGCGACTTAGTCCTGACTATAAGAGTAGGCAAGTGGTCGAGTTCTGAGGCTTAAGGCTCTCAGACTCTCCCTTATATATTCGCAGAGCCGTTACATCTTTCCCACGTTACATTGTTATGAGTCAGACGCCACGTCACTATGGAAGCTTCTGGAATGATGACAAAGAACACGTGACAAGTACAAGTTACAGGATTACAAATACAAGCGCTTGTGGTTATTACGTAAGCTAAGTAACTATACTACTTGTAATTCTGAATATCCATGACTTGAAGAAAGATAAGAGAAATAGTCCATTATTAAATAGTAGAAAATCAAGAATAAATCCGTGTCCTGACGTTGGGTCATGACACTCGGCCTATTTCACACGTGTTTGCAAATATGTATGAATCATGTATCGCACCATCTGTACATGCGTGTTTGTTTGATTGTGGCTACCTCTTGTACATAAGCAAGGTCCAGTTCAACGGCACAGACCAAGAACTTGGCCTCCTGTCAATAGGAAGTCCATACTTATAATCTCTCATATCCTCTGGCCTCTGAGTACACCGCTCAAGCCCTTTATTACAGCAACACACGTTTGGGCTTGACATGCAGGACTAGTGATGTCTTTTGGGAATTTTTCCGGGTTCTTCCTCCCGCGTGCAGGAACTGGCACATGATCAGTCTTCCCGTTCCCTACCTGCTACCTGCCAGCAGAAAGCGGGTACTCGGCGGGTACCCGCACTTTGCGGAAATCTAAGATTGTAAAGCTGAGTTAGGTACTATTTTGTTCATTAGCGTAAAAGGTACTTACTCTTTGACTGGTTGTTGCCATCCGGCAGTTCAGAGTTTGCTGACATAACAACATTGGGAGGGTGAGACGATAATTGTAAAATTCAAGCTTCAATATCAGCGAGATGGTTTGGCAAGAGAAATTGAGATGATGCAGCAGAAGTCACAATAGCCTTGGCCATTTTATATTCGGTGAGCAGGAGGCCGTTAGGGGGTAGGTGAGTCGTTAGAACAGAGTGACAGGGCCACATGACTTGCCATTCTCTGTTAGCTGCGTCCACTCGTTTCCCCTTGTTCGCCTGTTGGGCGGCCAGCTTGTGGCCAGCTCATCCACGACTATCCTCCAAACGACATCCCCAACGACATCCCCAATGCAACAACTGTATTATTCTGTATGTGCCTCTAATAATTTTTTCGGTCAAGTTGAGCACTCATGCCAGCGCAACGTGTTGTGTCACGCACTGAGCCTGTGTCTGGGTTTGGTTCTCGTGGTGAGTATCCCCCCAATCACTGATACTGTACTTGATAATTAATCACTCAATTGCCTATATTTTTGTAGGAGATTTGTGTACTGCTCCCAATTGGCGTGCCTGCGCTCACCTCGCGCCTCCACGTCTCGTGTCCTGTGGCCAGCCATCACCGAGCTGTGGGTTGTACTCCCGCAGTTGAGTTTTTGCGTGTCGCGTTCACATGAGGCATGTAAATTGTTTCATGAACCTCAAGCGTACCTCATACTTACTATGGCTGGCAGTAGCTGAGGAACAGTCGGCTGTCTGCATGGCCTGCGTTGTTCGGTATGTATATTGCAGTACATGTTTATCTTTGACCACTGAGAAAGTGCCTAAAAGCAGTTCCATTACCAATTCCAGAACCCTCTGCCCCATGTTCTTCCTGTTTCTAGCTGCCCCGTCCGCATACTCTCGTTCCAACGGATCCTCTTGTCAACCCCTAACCAGCCCCGTTGCTGACGCCAACTTTGGGGGCGCAGATTCGCCTCACCCCGACCCGGCTTCACACTGCCGCACTGCCACACTGCCGCTTGGACTATTGTCCTATGCAAAAAGCCGCTTCAGAGAGCAGCTTAAGAGCTGGTGAGTCGTCCGCTCTTTGTGAACGCACGGTTGCTAATGAGCAGACTATCAACCCTGGTTTTGGCTTGCGCGTAGATTGGAGATTGCCGGGCAAATATCTTGCCTTTACCTTGGACTCGCAGCTCGTTTCTGCACCCAAGTGTCCTACGCAAACGCCTCCTACTGACCCAGCAATGCCGACCCACCTCATCTCGGACGCCTCATCCCTTTTTGCTCGCTTCGTGCTCCTCAACAACATGTCACCCTCCACGTCGTTTGCTTTCATCCATGGCGCTCGTATCTGTCCTCCCCCGGACCCACTAGATCCCCACTTCACTCTGACTCTAGACTATGCTGCAAAACCCAATCCCTTACAAGGCATAGCTGTACCTCTCGTGTGCGCCCCCGCTTTTGGTTTCAGTACTCTGTCTTGCGACTTTGGCAGCTACCCTGGCCAATCCACATGCGCCAACCGCTAGCTTGCAATCCTCCGCACCAACCCGTGCCGCAGTTAATTCTCGCTCATCTGTTGATGACACTTACACTTGCCAACTGACTCACTGATTCCTTTACTCCCGTTTAGCTGACACATGGTGCGACTCCAATTGTGTCAGATGTTGTGTCAAACATCTTAATGCGGGCTGTTTATCTCGCGTTCAGCTTTGTATTTTACCCAAGAATTTAACATTTTTGTTGATCCGTTGTGATTTGTCTTACCATAGACTGCTAGTGAAGGCAGTGTGCTGGTATAAGTAACTACCCAGTCCTAAACTTTGCTGCTTAGACCCGTAGGCTTCCGTACAAAAAGCTGTTCCTTGCTAAAAAAAAATAACCAGCTCAGAGTGAGAGAACCTGCGTTTCTGCAGAGCTGCGGAATGCGGGAATATGCGAGTACCCAAGCGAGAACTCGGTAGCGCTTGGCAGCTCTTAGTCATCCCCGTTCCTCTTCTCAGTCCCGCAAGTGCGGGAAACGCAGGGAGAGAAGGAGAAACCGCCGGGAATTTCTGCAGCCGGGAACCTGCAGGACATCACTACGCAAGAAGGAGGAGACGGTGGGCCTGTTATGTTGAGACCCCTTTCGAGACTGTCTCTCCTCCCTCTCAGGGTTCCTTAAGTAGTGGCTACGTTTGTTTTAAATGCTTTATTATCTATTATATTGCATGTCTGTTACAGTCGTACGTTGGCCCTTGTGGTAGACGAGATAAAGCAAGCTGAGGGGTCTCAGGCTTGCCTTGGTTTCTTATATACATGTGGCTTTCATCAAGTCATACTAATCCGCAGTCTGCAGCACTTGACTCAGTCACGTGACTCACGGTGGCTCGTGGCTATTGGTGGTTGGGTTACCCTGATTATGTAATCCTTAGTAAGTCATTGGTTACATAAGTACACTTAGGTTTTGTGTGGCTCCAAATCTTATAGGAGCCACGCTTAATCCTAGGTCACGTGACTTCTTCTCACAGTGGTCATGTGATGTGATGATTATGTAACTCGCAAGTCCCAAGTGCATTACATGGGAGAGATTACCACTTGCGAGTTGGCCAACCACTGTCACGTGATCTAACGGTAGCAGTAACGGTCACATGACATAGCGGTCATGTGATCCTGAAAGTGCTTTGTTTGTTTTCGAGAAAAATGTAATAAATTGTAGATTTATTCCCTGATTACGTTATGACTGTCACGTAAGTCATAACATGTTACGCGCATATTTTGCGCAAAGGCATAGGAACATAGCTGAGCTAGCACCTCTTAGCTTGAAACCGGTTTGGTCATAGTGGGGAGACTTACCAGATGTTAACATTGTGACATGTTTTGCGCCTGACCTACTACACCAGGTCCACCAGGGGGTGTTCAAAACCCATCTTCTCTGGTGGCTTAAACATCTTGTTAGCGCAACGAAGATGGACGAGCAGTTTGTTTCACTGCCGCTTGCTGCAGGGATGAGGCGGTTTGCGAAGGGGATTAGCTGAATAAGTCAGTGGACGGGGCACAAGAGCAAACAGATGGCAGCGCAAGTCTTACCTGTCATGATTGGCAACCTCAAGAGCACTGAGGTTGCAGAGATGGTAGTGGCGCTCATGAACTTCATGTTCCAATTGCAGCTATCCAGTTTGTCAGAGACTGACCTTCAAGAGATTGAGGCCAACCTGGAGAAGTTCCATCATCTGAAAGACTCACTTGTGGTGCAGGGCGTCTACCAGTCAAGCGAGCGCATCAACCAGATCCCAATGCTGCATATGCTAAGGCACTATGTGCACATGGTTCGGCAGTTGGGTGCGCTGGACGGCTACAATTCAAAAGGGCCTGAGCACCTCCACATTGAATACGCTAAAGTGCCATGGCACGCATCCAACAAAGTTGAGCCACTCCCACAGATGGTTAAGTATTCAGCGTCATGAAGCAATTCGACTGCACCGCGCTTACCTGGATGAATATCTGGGTTTAGTTTGCGACAAGGATGACGACAATGAATGCAAGGTTGGGATTGAAGTTGACTCTGAGACAGTTAATGTGATATATCTGTGCAATGGCACCAGCAATGGCAGTGAAGAAATAAGTGTTGCAGCAGCAACGGCTGACGGTCGCAGTGCTCAGCCACCGGAAGGCATGGCAAGGGAAGGTGGAGGGGGGATAATGGACTGGACCTGGGAGCCCGTCACCTACCCAAACCCTTGTCAAAAGATGGCCAAACACCTGACCAAACGTAATATTTCCATTAGTGAGGTAGCTGACAAATATGGCGCCCCACGCATCATCCTTGCGATCACTGCATTCTTGAACCACTGGATTGGCATTCCCACTCACAATGTACTTCTTTCTCCTCACAACTACCTCAATGTCTGGCACAAGCTCTATCTTTACCATCAACCCCTCCCCTTTGCTCTGTTTGATCCTCTCCACCATGACGTAGTGCGGGCTAGCCCACCACTGGCGCAGGACACCAACAGCTGGTTGAATGCAGGAGCCTGGGACGTTGCTCTGTACCTTGAAAAACCCAACCTGACATGTAAGTCTTTTCTCTTTTTTTTTACTTCTATTTTCTCATGAGCGTCGACTATCTAGGCTTGAGCGGAGATGAACACGAAAAACATAGCATTTAACGTAAGTGGAAAGCACACCCTTTATGTTTCTATCTGATTTCTACGTGTACTCACTATGACTCAAATTGGTATTTAGGGTATTGCACCAGTTGCATGCGGGCTTTCTTTACTCTCCCAGCTCATCTGAAATACATGCACCCTGGTCAGCTGACCTACGTGGAATTATTCGCTCCGTTCAAATCAATTGTCTCTCCATTCAATGGCATGTAGTCAACACAGCCTGACCTCGATGCTCAAGATTGGCGTCGGCACCCTGTTATTCCTGTTTCCAATATTGCTCTTGCTTACCACCTTGCTCCGAAGTTCCAGTTACTGGACAAGGACCTGCGCCTTATGGCATACACGGACCTCTTCGCGATCAGCAAAAACTTCTGGCTCAATCCCTTCTGGAACCACTACTTCTATCGACTCATACAGCACTGGCAACAGCGTCGGCCGGGGTTGCAAGAACAACTTCTACATCATATACGGTGATGGGTGCGCCCCTGGAGTCCGCCCGCCTCTCCCAGCCCCAAGCCGCC
This sequence comes from Ceratobasidium sp. 392, assembly GCA_019677385.1. Lineage (NCBI taxonomy): Eukaryota > Fungi > Basidiomycota > Agaricomycetes > Cantharellales > Ceratobasidiaceae > Ceratobasidium > Ceratobasidium sp. 392. Next base: position 16,792 of record WSLO01000218.1, read on the forward strand.
TGTCCATTGCCAAGACTGTACTTGGTCAGGCTGCCGTTCTTGATTGATTTGTGTATGACATCCCCTGCGCCATCTTGCTCCGCCGTGGCAGGCCTCGTTTGTGCTTTTTTCCCGTCACTTTCTTTTCTTTCCTTTTTTTTCCTTTACTTGTTCTCCGATTCCTTTTTCTATCTCGCAAAAGCAAATTCTTATGAACACTTCTCCTGTCCTCGCCTCTGTTGCCGCTGTTTTTCTGGCCATATCAAGATGTGTTGCAAATGGCGTGTGCTCACTATTTGCGTGAAAAGAACTAATTCTTTATGCCTCCAACGATTTTGCCAACAGGCTGCAACTGACCGTCCCTTTACAATTAACACGTGCCGCCTAAGATTGTATCATACTTATAGTCCGGTACATACAATGACGGCTATGTGATTTATGGCTTTTTTGTTTTCTATTCTGTATTTAGGGGGGACCGGACACTCAACCCTCTCAACAAAATCGGCCAATTCTCCAGCGGCCTGGACTTGTCTCCCAAGGTCTCCAGAGATCTCTGGAGATCTCTGGCGACAAGTCTGAATTGCCGGAGATCCCTGGAGATCTCCAGCGATTTGACCGGTTTTGCTGACGCTAACGCTTGCGAGCACACACGTCAGGAACAGTGAGGTTTTTGATTCTGGGCCCTAGGGACTAAATTCAGCCAAATTCACTAAATTTGGCTAAATTCAGCTGAATGCAGAAAATTGGCTTTTATTCAGTCAAGTTTGGTTGAATGCTTGCACAGCCACACGCAATCCATGAAAAATTTCCTCAAATCTTGCCCAAATTTAACCTAGATTTTGACCAAATTTTAGGGGGTAACTGCTTGGGGGCCTAAATCCCCCAAACATTTTTACTCAGCTGAATTCAGCTAAATTCACCTGAATAAAAAAGTGGCTTTTTCCTGACCCACAAACACCAGCAAGGTACACACGAGCACTTGCAAACATCATAGACTTGTTTGTGAGCACAACACTAATGCTTGCAACTGCTACCGGGCCTTACACGGGGGCTTGTGGGTGCTAGTAAGCTCCATGAGGGGGCTCCTGAGCACTACCAAGTTTCCCACAGGTGCTTGTGAGTGCTACCAGGCCACATATGAGGGCTTGTGAGGCTCGCCCACCATGAGGAGACCACCTATCGCGCTCGCAAGCACTATCTAGTGTTCCAGATTCTTGTTGAGTATGGAGTCTATCTGGTCTATGGCAACTATGGTGTCTATGGTAGGGTACGGTTTATACTAAATGTTTATATACAGAGACTCTTACATACGATAATAAACTGTTTATAAACGTGTAAATGGTGGATCGGGTTAAGTGAGGTGTCTTTATTATCAAATGTGGCACAGGTGATCATAGCTAGTTCTGGGCAAGCCACTCACAATTTTACCGCTGTGGATGCATTGGGCAATCAGTCTGCCTATACTTGTGTCAACTTATTATGCCTCCTCCACCTCTTATTGCTGAGGAGCTTCGTATTCTACAACACCTACTTGAAAGTTTGCCTCCAAAGCCTCGGCCACTCAAATTTACCTACCCCTTTGAGGCATTTGTTGTCAATTCCAAATGGGAGGAGAAGACCAGCACAATCCAGGGATCCATCAACCATTTGCTCAAAGTAGCATTTGGGAGCTGAGCTGGTGGCAACCCAATTGTGTTTAGAGCACATGGGCCCAATCTTGTGGCAGTTGTCGACGTTTTGGCCAGCGCTATCACTGGCTATGATGGCGAGAACCCAATCCTAATCAAATGGATAGAGGACCTACAGGTCTTGGCAAGACACAACCTAGAGTCTAAGACTGTGAGTGTTAAACTTAGCTTTTGGTATATCCTGCTGACTGTATGCATCACATCTTCTTAAGGTTGAGAATAAAGATTCAAGAGCTAATGAAGCAAAGCGTGCTCATAAGAACACTTTGAAACGTGAGCAACTTGAAGAAGAAGCCCAGGCGATAGCTCAGGCAAAGAAGCGGAAGGTCGATGCAAAGGAACTGGCCCAGAAAATGACGAGCCGTACTGAAGGAACTGTGAGCTGAACTATTGCTTGAGCCACAATGCGGACTAATATGTTACTTATTTTATTAGTTTAATTTTGATCCCAAGAAACTGCGCAAATGGACTGTAGTTAGAAGTAATAAGGGTCCCAAACCCAATCCGCTCCTTGATCTCCTAGCCATTCCATGTGAAGTCACTACCAACCCCAAAAAAAAGCGCTGGCAATGCTCTAGAGACGGTTGTACCCACTTGGCAGCGGAGCCTCACTCCAATGATTGTGTACTCCCTCATGCCATGATCTGTGACAAGCTTTCTCCTGAGCTTCGCAAGCGTGCAGCGGCTGCAGCAGATTCACGATCACCTGGTGCTCAGCTTGAGGCACTGGATGCAAGTAAATCGACTTCCAAAACCACACCAAAAAACACTCAGCCATCCGTCTACCCCATTGTTCAAACCAAAAGTTGTGAGAAACGCACCCTGAAGCATGATTTTAATGTCTTGCAGCTTGTATGCGACCTCTTGCTCCCACCAACTATAGTAGACTCTGATTTCTGGAAGGCAACAATTGACCACCTGGATCCAAACATCAAAGGCGCTAGTAGCTCCAAGCTTGCTTATGCGCTTATTCCATCTCAAGCTGCTCATGTCTGTAACAAGTTGATTGAGGAGCTTCGGAAGCACACCCATCTGACACTTTCATTCAACGGAGCTACCTTGCGGGCAAACCAGTCGATCTATACTGTGCACGTCACAACACCTGACAAACGGGAGGTGCATTTGTTATTCGGGGACGAGGCTACTGGGAAGTCGCACACTGGTGAACATCTCAAAGCCTTACACCTCAAGGTGAGTCCATTTTTGAGCTCAGTTCACGACTACAAAACAAATAAATATATACAGGCAATTAATGAAGTTGGTCCCAAGCATTTTTTGGGGGTCGTTTCAGACAGCACAGGGAATACCCAACTAGCACGCGAGCTGCTGGCCAACAACTTTCCCTACATCATTATACTTCCAGACCTGTGTCATCACATGAATAACATGGCAAAAGATATTTGCAATCTTGAGGTCTTCCGGGATGCCAACTTGAAACTTTGTGTTGTTGTTTGCTTTTTCCGCAAGTCATCACGCGCCGCTCATCACCTCAAAGCATGGCGTATTATATCCAGTATCATCAGGGGACTTGTGACAATGAACACCACTCAATTTCTAACAATATTCTATGCAATCGACGCTTTCTTGCCTTGCATTGGGATTATAGTTGACCTTATCAAGACAGGTGTCATCAAAGTGAACAATGTAAGTCATATACATGATTTAAGAGCGCATATATGCTGATAATTTGGTCACAGAATCATCCGCTAGCCTGGATGCTTGATAAACTGACGGTACAGCAATTCACAGATCTCCTTCTACAAGAGAGAGCACTGCTTGAGCCGCTCGCACGTGCAACCAAGTGCTTGGAGTCAAGCAAATCCACTCCTGCCAACGTTCTTCTCTTTTGGCTTGCATGCCAGGCTACATGGGGTGATATGTTTACAGATAAGGTCAAGCGTAATGAGCATATGCTTTCGGGCAATACCATTTCAAACATTTGTGGAATTGCCAATGCACAATATGGACAGATGATTGAAGGACCAGATTGCCATGTGTACACTACAGCAGTTTTTTTAGATCCTCGTAAGTCTTTCCATTAAACTCCATACATAGTATTCTAAGTTCTCCCTCAGAATATCTTTGCTCAACATTATTTACTTGGAAAAATATTAATCCACTTGCTACTACCATTGTACTTCCATTGCGCTCTAATGCTTCTTCACATCCTGCACCCAATGCCAACCTTCGTGCTACCATGCCAGCTTATTCAATCGCTGGTGCCTATCTTTGTGAGGTTATTCTAGTAAATGAGATTAAGTCGGGGCGTCTACTGCAGGAGATTGTTCGCTCTTTCCCTGCTCCAGAGCTAATCTTGGAGGAGCTTTGAACCAACTTTACCAGCTATGCCCAGCAACGTTCACCATTCGATCAATACTCAGACGCAAACATGCTATGTCATACTGGCAAAGCATGTCTCGGCACTTCGACGCTGTGGTTCTCTCATACTTGGCTATCAAAATTTACTTGCTTGTGCCAAACTCTATGGCTGAAGAGTGAACTGTGTTGAATTTCACAAAGCTGAACTCACCTGACCGTGGCCGGCAAAAGACTAGTACCCTTGTCTATATGACTCAAATTAAACAGCACGAGCAGCGCCTCAAGGTAAGTTACAGTTAATTGTTGTATTGCAATAGCAGTGACAACTAAAAACATATTAGAATAAAGGCGCAGAGCGCTGCTCTGCGCTAACAGTGCGTTTCCGTGACCTCTCCAACATTGCTAAACCCATCCAAGCACCTACCACCAAGCCAGCAGTTGCTGGAGATGAGATTGAGTACATTGACGCTGGCACAGGTGAAGAAGAGCACACACCAGAAGCAGTTGACACCGCCCTGGACTTGTGGGAGTGTCAGGAAAAACCAAGATTTTGATTTAGGGCCCTAGGGGCTAAATTCACTAAATTTGACTAAATTCAGCTAAATTCACCAAACCCCCCCAAACTTAGTGAATTCAGTGAATTTAGCACCTGGGCCTAGGGCATCCCTGCACAGCCACCGATTAATTTACCTAAATTTGCTGAAATTGACCTCAAATTTAGATGAACAAAAAGGGGGGGGACCCAAATCCCCCAAACCCCAAAATTGAGCTAAATTCAGCCAAACTCAGCTGAATAAAAAATGTGGGTTTTTCCTGACGTCAGAGGAATGCCGGGTTTGATGAGGAGATTGATGTACCAGAACAGGGGTCTTGCGAAGGATTTTGCCTTGCTGAGGCTGATGGAGTGGATCTCTGTGAGCCGCTGTTGCTGGACTTGTTGAGTGACAACCCAGTCCCTGGAGTGGTTGAGAGGAGGGGAGAGCGTGTACAGTCTGGTGCCACAACATCAGCTAACCATGTTAAGCAAACAGGCAAGATTTGCACTGAGGCATTTAAGTTCTAGCCACTACAAATGTATGATAAACTGCTTCCATTTTTGGTACAAAATAATCGCATAAGCGTCACATGATCCCAGGTATAAATACATGTTTATAAACACCCCATGTATACATACCACGTTTATAAACCATAAGTAAGCCTTCTCTGCAAAAACTGACAGATGTAATGATGATTGGGAAGATGTAATGGTGTAATGGCATGTCATTACATGTCATTACACAATTACACTGATGTAATTTGGTGTTATTACACCATTACTCTTCCCATTCATCATCACATGTTATTACATGTAATAACTTCTCACATTTTTTGCTGAGTTGGTGAATTAAAAACCGTACCCTAGTCTATGGCGTCTATGGAGACCAGGTAGGTGCATTATGGGACTATGTGGGCCTTTTGTGTCTACAATACCTATTATACAGTCTATCTGCTAACGTTTTTTTTTGCTGATGCAGTCACTTGATAAAATGACAGTCAATTGGTGGGTCTCCCAGTGAGCAATGAGTAAGCCAGGCGCTACTCGCCGCACCTGCATGAGATCCATTTTGGTGCCAAACACATCAATTCCTAAACTTGGCCTCTTGGTCTCAGCTTGGACGTCTCGGCGTAGGCTAAACAAAAACTCTATCTCCCACCCAGTGTACTACCCATGGATTCCCGTTTAACTCCCAAGTCACGCCAAGTCCTCTCAATTCCTGAACTTGCTACTCTTGTGGTTTGCTTTAGCACACAACAAAATTGTGCCCAACTCCTTCAAACATGTAAACTGCTCTATAGTATAGCCGTTCTGTTTGTGTGGGAGCATGTTTGTGGTGCCAAAATTTTGCTGATGCTTATGGATCGTACCTTTGACCCAAATCGTTTTGGTACCGGGCCAAAAAATTCCGAGATTGTGAGTTTAGAATCCCAACCCGTCTTGCCGCATTTTAAGGTGACATGCATTAGTGGCTTTCAGATAGCTTTTGGGCTGCTAATCCTTTTACACGCTTTGACTTGTATGCACGTCATGTTAAATATCTGGATGTCTACGGCCCAAAAGGTGAAATACTCAAGGTTCTTGGGTGGAAGACCCTAATATCCCACGCCCAGCAACAAGTGCTACTCCCCAACGTCAGGAAAAACTCACATTTTTTATTCAGCTGAATTTGGCTGAATTTAGCTGAATTCTGGGGTTTGGGGGATTTGGGTCCCCCCCCTTTTTGTTCATCTAAATTTGAGGTCAATTTCAGCAAATTTAGGTAAATTAATCGGTGGCTGTGCAGGGATGCCCTAGGCCCAGGTGCTAAATTCACTGAATGCACTAAATTTGGGAGGGTTTAGTGAATTTAGCTAAATTTAGTCAAATTTAGTGAATTTAGCCCCTAGGGCCCTAAATCAAAATCTTGGTTTTTGCTGACGAACCTGCGCACCCTTACAATCATGACCTCATGCAACACTAGCGGACCCGACCAACCTATGTGGGCTGGAGCTTTCTCTTCGCCCTCCCTTGTGAATCCAGTAATCACCGCTGGCAATCTATCGGACGCCCCAACTATTTCATATCCTGCGGCATCCTTTCTTATGAAGTCTCTTGCTGCGCACCACCCAAAACTTGAATGGCTTAGCTTGTTTCCTGAATATGAGATTGGTAACCACGCGGATGAAGCAGAGGATAACCTCCTCGCATTTCTATCTGGAAACATATTCTATGAGTATGCGGCACAATTCACCAATCTTAAACGTCTCT
>WSLO01000219.1:7213-23449 GCA_019677385.1 Ceratobasidium sp. 392
AAAGGGACGTCTACGTATCAGGCTGCTTGGATCGTCGATGATGCGGACGATGAGGACGAAGGGGACGAAGACGAAGATGCAGATGCAGAAATGAACGCCGAGCAGGAGCAGGAACATGAAGCCGTTGATGAAGCTTCAGAAGAGGAACTAGTCGACCTAGATGTGAATGCCGAAGACGAAGCGATGTCGGTAACTAACAGTCGGGCCAACAAAAGCGTCGCATTTGAGGACATGGATATGGAAGAAGAAACTCGGCAGTAAGTTCCAGTTTTCTTCGAGTCATTATCTGCTTCTAAAGGGAGTTTCCCATAGACTCGACACATGGCGTACTCGTGCTCGCGAAGATGCAGACGATCTAGCCTTCCCCGATGAGATCGACACACCCCAAAATACTCCCGCGCACACCCGCTTCGCTCGTTTCCGTGGCCTTCGTTCGTTCCGTACAAGTCCTTGGGATCCGTACGAGAACCTTCCGCCAGACTACGCACGGACGTTCCAGTTCGAGGATTATGCACGAACGGAACGAAGCGTGCGCAAGTACGAGGACGAGCACTCGATTAAGCCCGGAACGAGAGTTGTAATATGCATAGAAGGTGTCCCCAGAGATGGGCTAGAGACGTTCGGACCTGGGCATCCTATTGTCCTGTTTACGTTATTGCAGCACGAGCACAAGACGGCAGTGCTAAACTTTACGGTTCAGCGGAACACCGAATACGATGGCTCTGTGCGCTCAAAGGTAAGCAGGATCCTTTATAGGGCTACGAACAAGGACTGAGGGTGAGGTTTGTAGGACCCTATGATCCTATGCGTTGGCCCTCGTAGGTTCCGTACAAACCCCATATACAGCCAACATACTCGAGGGGGCGGGAAGGGCGTGAATAACGTTCACAAATTTGAGCGCTATCTGCGTCACGGTGACACGGGCGTGGCAAGTGTGTACGGTCCTATCATCTTTGGAAAGCAGCCGTGCACACTCCTGCGTGAAACTGACGACCCTCAAGGCAAGTTATCCTATGCCCTAATCAGACACTCCCGTTCACCCCGTGAAAACCTAGGTCCAGAACTTGTGGCGTCTGGCACATTTCTCAGCACCGACGCCCAGCGGATAATCGCTAAGCGCATTATCCTCACCGGGCACCCATTCAAGGTTCACAAAAAGACGGCGACGGTCCGGTACATGTTCTTTAACCCAGAAGACGTACGGTACTTTGCGCCTATACAACTACACACCAAGCACGGTCGTACAGGTCATATTCGCGAGAGTTTAGGCACTCATGGGTACTTCAAGGCACACTTTGACGGCCCGTTGACGCAGATGGACACGATATGCATGTCGTTGTACAAACGCATGTACCCACGATGGAGCGAACCATTCAAACTACCAGCCGAGAGTGGGCTTTCAAACCAAAAGGACGAAGATATAGCGATGGAAGGTTAGACGCTGAAATTTCAATTCTTGCATGTATTCAATGTATATCATCTATACCAATATAAGGTGGCGCCCATTAAATCTTTTCGAAGACATAAAGATAGGCAAGCGGCTTGAGTGCGGCCACACTCTCCGCATCTGCGCGAACAACCTTTTCATCGTTGTAGAGTACCCAGCCTTCGTTTTCAGTGCGTATATGCGCGACATAATGCCCTGAATGGACAGATGGTCCCTTGTGCGAGACAAACGCCTTGAGGCGGTACCGTGCCGGGAGTGTTGTGCTGCCGCCGACCTTGGGCTGTGTTTTAGCTGCCTCGCTTGGTGCTGAAGCTTCTTCGGTGTCACCGGCGTCATCAGGATTGCTGAAAAGCCATTCGACAGCACGTTCCGCATCTCCATTCTAGAAAGAGTTAAGACAAATGCATTGCGCGAACTTGGTATCAACCTACCGATTCTCGGAGTGCTTTCTTGGCTTGAGCTTGGGTGAAGCCCATATCCACGATCATGGCAAGTTGTTCGGGGTTAACCTGGCTCTTGGGTGCAGGGGCAGAAGCGTCCAACGGCGCGTCAATGTCTAGAGTTCCGGTCATGGGCCATTGAGAACACGACGCGAAAAGGAATTGTCGCACCTGGATCTTCCATATGCAAGAACAGCCATTCCATCGCGATAGCTGCATGCTGATTCCCCGTTGCAAGTAGCGCACGTTGACACCTTATATCCGGGAACCCCATGGATTTGAGTTGAGCCATCGCATCTGCATTGAACTCGGGGAGTGCGGGAGCGGCTAACAAAGACAAATCAATAAACTCAATCGCGAAACATGAGATCGCTCATACCAGGTTTGTCATCAGGCAACTCAACCTCATCGGTTTGCAAGCCATGACCAAGGTGCTTGTCTAGTGCCAGGATGTCATCCTCGGGAAGGAGAACGGGCACATCTATGCGAAAATCATAAGTTTTTAATGTTTCGAACAACTGGAATACCCACCGAGTTTTTGCGGGACCCAATTTACTAGCTGGAACTTTTTTACATGGACGACAAACACATCTGGGAAGGACGCAAAGCGCGTGCGCCTGGAGCAAATTAGTACAAAATATATCATGCGGATGTTTGGACTCACTTGATGGCAGTAGCCTTCTTCTCGCAAGACGGACACGAGTATTCAAGCGCCTCCTCACCTGCCACGACGTCCAAACACGCTTCCAGCCGTACACTTTCATACTGAGCCTTGACACCCTCCTCAGCGGGCTTGAGCTCCTTTGCGGGAATAGGTACGCCAACGGAATCATGTTCGTCGACCCTGTACCGGACCTTTCCACACTCGTTACACTTCAGACGCTGCTCCATCCCAAACTTGAATACGTCAGTTGGATCACCTTGTTTAGCGGTTCGCAGTGACGCAAGTAGATGCTCAAGGAACTCTTCCGCATCTTGCTGCTTCATTGTCGCAAATTCCGCGTGACCCTTTCCGACGAGCGCCTTGAACGAGGCGGGTCGGAGCCCATCCTGGAACCGAACTGCGTCCTCTGCGTCCTTTTCGTTTTGAACCGTATTTCGAGCAGACGGCTTGCTATAACGCCCGCTGCCAAGTCCGTCGGCAATCTTTCGCATCTGACATTCGAGGCAATCAGCCGGAAGGGGAACGGAACAAGTAGCTGCATGATCGATGGTGGTGGTAGGCAAGCCCACACCATAGTAAGACTTGAATGACGGCAGTACAAAAAGCGTTTGCAACACAGATGCCATATAGCAGCTGCGATTTTTCAGTATGTCGTAAACTTGGGCTGAAAGCAGGCTGGACGTACCTATTCCCAAGGTTCTGCAATCCAGTCAAACCAGGTCCGAAGACGGGCTGCAGTAGCTTTCCGTCTTCTCCGGTCATACTGAAGTCAAACTTGAGATTCTGTTCTATTTGCTAAATGAACACACAAGTCAGTACACTAACATATGAGCAATATTCTCAAATACGCACCAACTCCGTCATACTCTTTTCGGTTTTTGTTTGCGACGCCACGTTTATCCCAACGTTTTTCAAGTGGCGAGCTAGCTCGGGATCGACTCTACTCTCGTCGCAAGCGTAACAGTACGCGTCTGTCTCGTTTGTTAGAGTTGGGGTTGCTTAGCATTAACAAGCAAGCGTACCGGCCGCCCCCTCAGCTGTAATTGTTCCAACTTTTACGCTCACGGGATGACGAGTCTCTTCCCAGTGCTTCAACCCGTGCCCATTTCCTCCTGTACCCCCATACTGAGACCGTCCGCAGCCGAGTGCGCCACAAGTCAAGCAAAGCCACAAGTTTTCCTTGAGCTCGCAATGGGCGCAGTTTAATCCAGGTGGCTTCCCAGTAGCGGTAGACTGATCGAGAGTAAGCGTATGTTCGCAAGGCTCTAGTTCTTCCTCCCAAGCTTTGACTTCGGACTGCCGGGCAGACGAAAGAGCCGCCAAGACACCGTTGATGAGCGGCGTGACAAAGGGAGTCACCTCAGGCGATGCGAACGAGTTACATGCCCAGCAGCGCAAAGAAGTTGTTACATCGTATTTGTCTTCTTCACGGTCCTCGATGATGGCAAGACGTTTGAGTGGGGGCTCGCTGTCATCCTGTGCTCACATTAGACGCGCTCATGACGCCTGGCGCAGAAACTCACTCGCGGCGCCCTGGGTTTTGGCCTTCGCTGGATGTTCAACGACCAGCTGTGACCAGTGCGCTCAAAGTGGGTACGAGCATGATGACGCTCCTCGCTAACACATCCACCATTAAAACATGTAAGACATACGTCAATGCCCTCAGGCGAGTCCTTCGAAAGAAGCTAAGTAAGTTCGAAAATTATTGCAGAGCGGATCTCACCTGCGAGTCAAAGCACTGGGTGCACTCTTCACGGTGAACCGGCTGTGAAGGACGTGGTGGCTGAAGGGAGATGAGTTGTGTAAAGTGGGGACACTGTTGCGCCATGATGCTGTCGCGTCTCCTCAGTTAGTTTCGTTTGGCTAGGTGGCCACAGAAGCGTGCATATAGTCCGTACCTACTTAGAAATCGGTATGGTGGTCGCGCTCCAGCCGAAAGCAAGGATGAAAGGGCATATGAGCGCTTACGCGTCCACGTGACTCACAAAGTGGCTCAAGAGCGCCACCACAACGTCATTTGCAGACTCATCGAGCAGCGACATCGACGAAAAGCAAGCACCGATGAATCGAGTCTGGACTAAGAGACAAATACCCCATTCACCCTTGCCGGCTCCTAGCGAAAAACTCGTAAATCCTATTCAAATGAGCTACGGGGCAACTATTCCTTGAACAATAATGATCGATTTAAGGTGCACGCAACGAGGCGCTGGCCAACTCCTAACTTTTCATTCGAGACTCTATGCGCGTTAACCCCGCAACACGTTGGCACCACCCTCTTTCACGAGAGATGGACTCTTGCCTTCGTTGAGTACACGATGCAGCTAACCAATTCCAATATGCCCCGAGTCCCTACCCTACTCATCTCGCTGGGCGTCTCTCAAACACGGTTAGCTCACCCAGCGGACCTATGAGAATTTTGCACGTCAAGGCTACCTCCTATCGACGTGTATTGCACACTAGCCAACGCATACAAACCCCCTAACCTTCTGAGGTAATGTTTACTTCATATCATCTCACACTCACCTTTTCAGGTATCAAAACCACACCAACGGGATCTTCAGTGCGTTCCGCAGCTAGTGGCCGCGACCGCTGTCTTGCCAGCGCATAGAGGCCAGACAACCGTTGGCTCTTACTAAAGCGCTAGAGGTAAAAGTTTGATATTAGATTTGATTAGGTAGGTGTTTCTTGATAGGACGTTTAGTCCTGACAGAGCTTCCACTACGGGGCCCACGACACATGCAACATCGGCGGAACTCGCTGAATATGTCGCGCTCCTCGGCGCCTTTAATGCTCTTCCTTGGCAACTAAAATGGTCTCCAGCTGATGCGAGCATTCTTCAACTTGTACCCAAGGTACAGCCATCGAGTTCTACCTTCTAGCATTGAATACGTACGAAGCCGCGTACCTTGCAACATCGGGAAAATAAAGCAAGAAAGATTTGGGATGTTGCGGCAGCGCATGAACCTGTCACGCACGTATCTCGCGTAACAGAGCGGCTCACTCAGCATCAGAGCTAATCCCGACATCACAAAATTTCAAACATCCGGACCGCATACTGTCGTGATTAGTACGGAGCATGTCGGGGAGTGTATGCAGGCGCTGGAGCCGCCCGGGTTTATTAAAAGTTTTACGCAAGATAGATAGGCCGAGACCAAAGACGGGGACTTTATCTCACCCTGACGGAAATTGTCTGTCCAGCCCATTCGTCTGACTGAGCACACCATCCTTGATAGACGCGTTCGCGTCAGAATCTTCACCTCAGCCGACTCGCTTGATGAATCATCTATAAGCATGAATATTCGAAAGTATGTCAGCTTTCGCGCTGAATTTCCTTTTTGGGAAACACTCTCGCACACTGACTGAGCACGAAAACTCGTTATAAAACGGAGTTGTCGAGCACCGTAGAAAGCACCAACAGCTCACCTTTAGCTATCTCCTCATCTCTTATACCACTCTCGCCTTTTTCCCTCTCCAAACCACCCAGTTTTCGCCATGGTCGTCAAAATCGCCGTCATCTTCTACTCTGTAAGTAGCCAACTCACCTCAGCTCATTCCAAAGGCTAAAACTCTCTATAGCTCTACGGGCATATCGCCAAGATGGCCGAGGAGGTCAAGAAGGGCATCGAGTCCGAAGGTGTCGAGGCGACTATCTTCCAAGTGTAAATTTCAGACAACAGCACCCAGATTTCAGCCAAACTCACTTTCTTACAGCCCCGAGACTCTGCCCCAAGATGTTCTTGCTAAGCTTGGTGCCCCGCCGCGCAACACCCAGATCCCGACAATCACTCCCGACGACCTCAAGAACTTTGACGGGTTCGCCTTTGGCAGTGAGTAGCATATATTCAACTTTCAGACCTAAACTCATCCAGTCGACTAGTTCCCACCCGTTATGGCCGTGCCCCCGCTCAAATCAGCGCCTTTTTCGACGCTACCGGCGGTCTCTGGTTCACCCAGGCCTTGGTACGCATTTCGATACTCAAATTCTACGCATAAACTCACCCACTGGTACAGAGCAAGAAGTTCGCCACCGTCTTCGTCTCGACCGGCTCCCAAAACGGCGGTCAAGAGACCACAGCCCTGACCACGATGCCGTTCTTTGCCCACCACGGCATTATCTACGTCCCGATCGGCTACCGCGCACAGCAGCTCGGCGGACTCGACGGCATCCGTGGCGGTGGACCGTTCGGTGCCGGCACCATCGCTGCAGGTGACGGCTCGCGCCAGCCTAGCGAGACCGAGCTCCAGGTCGCCGAGATCCACGGAAAGCATTTCGCCGAGGTCGTCAAGACGTACAAAAAGGGCGAGGCCGCCGCGTAGGTGTGTTTTACTCACTGTTGAGGGTGCGATAAAGCTGATTCTAATTGGCATTCGATAGACTCGCGCCGCCGCCTTCCAAGGCAACCAAGTCACCGAAAAAGGGTTTCTTTGCCAAGTTGCTCAAGTAGAGAGTCGTTCGGTTCTTGGGTTCTGCTTTGTAGTGTGTTTTGACTTGGGGATTCGCGTGTAGACTCGTATACACTTTTAATGCATAGCTAATAAAGGAACATACTCCGGGTGTCGACGGACAAGACGTTGTGGCTCGGCACGAAGAGTTCTGGCGGCGATGCTGTCAGAGCGAGGACAAAAACAAGGTTTGGCAAGTCTAACCACAGACGTCGACCTTGGGCGCGGCGGAGATCAATAGCATATATCCACAGGGCCCTCGTTGATGCATCTCCGCAAGCCGGTGCATAATAGCGCTTCTACCCTATTGGGGCAAATGAAATCGCGCTGGTAGTAAACTACCGACGGCCGACGACCGGAAGTGGCGGCATCGACCAGCGACCAGGGGTCCAGGGACGTCGCAGGCCCCGAAGGACGAAGAAGCCCGGGACCCACGAGCCGAGCGTTCGCGCCTGCAGGGGAGAGAACGTTCGGATCGGTCGGTAGTTTCAGCCACTGGTGACGTTCGGGGTGCTCACGCGACTGATGGCGATCAAAGCTCCAACGATAGACCCACGCCACTCTGAGCGCAGGATAATTTAATTATGCCAGATCACAGCTTCCGTCACACTGCTCTAGGCAAGACAGCTGTCAAGAAGGTGCATAGGCTCTGGTCGACCGAATGAGCACAGGAAGAGAGAATGCTAGGGCTGATGTCATCCACGAGGGTGCCTATCGATAGGCCGGAACGACCCAGAGCGAGCCGCTCCCACGCAGCTGATCTTGCTTCGACGTCTGGAAATCAGCGAAGCCACAGGGCCATGATGCGCCAAATAGACTTGGGACTGCAGAGGAACGTGGTGTCTGGGCTTGGAGGTGTGCAACGCGTGGGCTCCAAATCAGGCAGAGTGAGAGAAAGACGAAAATGTGGTATGATATGCTAATAGTGGCAGGTTTTGAGTACATGCGGGACCCTTGTGAGTGTAATCGTACAAACAACAGTGAAGAAACGTTGCAAAAAGATTCGACTAGGATTCAATAAGAGGTGCGAAAGAAGGCATAAGTATGAAGCAAAAAAGATAATTCAACCAGTCGTTCAATCAAGATACACGTCGTCCAGGGGGGCGTGAAAATGAGGATGGGCCAAGAAAGTGTCTAGTCGTAGCCGTTGTCGACGAACCAAGAGACGTCGCCGAGCTGGCGTTCCCACTCTTCCAGGGACTCTTCGTCGCTGCCGTCTTCGCTGGACCAGTCGCCAAACGCGGATCCGCCATCGGAGCTGCCGCTGTCATCGGACACGTCACTCTCGTCAAACGCGAGTTTGCGCAACGGCGAATGCGCGGGCTGGCAGCCCATCATGCCGCCAAATCGCGGGAATCGCCTCCGCTGAGAGCGCCTTCTCACGCGGTTGAGGATGGACTCGGCGACCATGCGGGCCTGGACCTGGCTATTGTGTGCGGACTGAGCAGCGCGGGCCATGTCCTGGATCTGGCGGGTGGTAAGCACGCGCAGGTTGAACGGCTTTGCGATCGGTTTTGACTCGACGGGTGCGGGTTTGGATGGAGCCGACTCGCTGAGCGCGCCGCCGGATGCGTACGGATTGACCTTCATCGGCGTGGACGGGCGGGCGGGAGCGGGGGTCTGTACGAAGAAGCTCGTGGATGACGGGAGCAAGCGCGGACGAGCAGCGGGAGTAGCGATCACTGTGGGCTCCTCGACCTCGGGCAGTTCGCTCAGAGCACCACCAGCAGCGTACGGGTTGACCTTGGCTGGCTGGTAGAGGGAGTCAGCACACCGGTTTTATAAGATGCGTTGGCAGGTCGCAACGGTTGGGGAAGTCACGGGTGACTCACAGTTCGGGTCACGCTCAAGCGCCGACCGCCGAGGCCGGGCGGAGCCATCGACAGGCTCTCGTCGTCGGATGGGCTGGTGCTGCTGCTCGCGACGGTTGTGGGCAGCGGTGCGAGCGCAGAGAAGTTGGGCGGGTTCGCGATGCTAATCGTCAGCCGGCGGGGCATCCGTCGCTGCGATGGGACCACGGGGGTGGGGGTGGAGAGGACCGAGGTGGCCATGACAGGGAAGACTGGGTGTAGACTGGGTGGAAATGAAGAGAAATAATGTTAATGAGAGTTGACACAGTCTACAGTCTCGGGGGCATCTCTACCGTGCGCCGCGCCCGTTATAAGTCAAATGCGAACCTGTAGGCCCCAGCAGGCCCCCAGGAACCGAGGTGCTTCTGCGCAGTGGATCTGGGGTCCCGTCTGCGAGATCTATTTGCATCCGGAAGAAGCTGGTGATCGCCCCCCGGCGAGCACCGCACACACGAATTCGCTTTTGTTGGACCTTTGATCGTGTCCCCGCATGCAGTCCTGCGGTGCTGGCCAAAGGAGAGCGACACTCTGCGTACACGTGTTTGCTCCATAGAGACACCATCGCACCACATGGTCTGTGCGAGGCCGCCCGAGTTCGTCGACTGGGCCGAGAGGGACGGGCCAGGGCCACCTATTGTGCCAAAGAGATCCCGCCCTGGACCGCCCTCTCACGCTGCGTACAAGCTCCGCCCAGCAGTCTCGTCTCGGGTCCGCGTCCGTCTGTACCACTCAACTCGCCGCTTATGTCAGAAGGTCCCTCTTGACCGCCGTCGCTCCAATCGGCACTGTGCTCCATTTCAGTTGGGTCTAGCACGCAGTCATACCGTCGATCTGATGGATCAACATTACACCCCCCACACCTGTCACGCTTGCAAGGGCGCACCGTATGCTCTATCGCGCCCAGCGTATCTGTCGGAGGAATCCGCCCCGCGCACCCACACTTGCCGCGGCATATCTCACTCCAACGATATCGCTCGCGTCCTAGAGAAACTTGATTAGCGGTCGCTTGTACGGACCATCCACGTACGGCCATCCTAGGGCGCGCTGTTCAAATGACGTGCCTCTTCCCCCGCCCTCGTATACTCTACCGGATCATCCAGGCAAAAGCTGCGCGCTCGAGTCACGCCTATACACTCGCTAGTCTCACCACCCCGAGCGCTTACGGGCTTGCGTGTCTATGCAATGAAGCCGGCCGCCCATTCACTCGCTTCCCGAGCCCAAACCAATAAAAGTACAGTTTCGCTTTTTATCTTCGACGTCGAGGCTGAACCACGCATCTTTCACGTTCCCCCGACGCATCCGGGTCCATATGAATCCTGACACTTTTTATATTTCGCGTAGCCCACAATGAGCGCCTGTCGCGTGGGGGTAGACTGTCACCCCTATTTACCCGTCGCCTGCGGCACCCCTTGAAACCTTGTGTTTTGTCATAAAGCGCGTTTCGTGGATGTTTCGGGATTTATTTGTCACATCCACCCAATAGAGATTAAGCGCCAGCCTACACGTCCAAACACCCGACGGCGACCACACTGAACACCCGTATCATCAATACTCACACACCCGTGCCATGCGACAATCAAGTTTCAGAGCACCTGAGCATGGGAGACGACCTCGAGCCCCCTTTCTTCTCCTTCCTACCTTACCTACCACACCTCCGACTCGGACCGGCACATTTCCAAAACAGCCACCTCCCTCTACTGCACCGCTGTGTCCCGTTGTGTCCGGAACGCAAGGCCCGAAGTCGAGCGGCTCGGCCTCGACAACCATCTTGTCCAAGCAGCTCTGGCCTCGGCTTATGTTTTGTCTCTGTCCCTTGTCCTTATCCGTCCAAATTTGATTTAATTTTAATCGAGTTTTTACGAGATGTTACCCGAGGACTTGTGCTCCCGTCGGGAAGGATGAAATCCCTCGCTGTTGGGCGCCGTTATACAAAAACTTGCAGATTTGTGGCACGGATGCGGTACGAGCTTGTTTGATAGACACACCAAAAGCCCGATGCAATATTCTCGTTCTGGAACTTCGATGCTCCACTCTTCATTTCGCTAGAGTCTGGGCATTGTACGTATTCGACCTACCCCTGTCTGTTGTCCCTTTTTCGCGAAGCCGAGCGGCGCGGGGGAGGGGACCGTACCTGTCCTGCCCAGGCCTCACCTCGACCCCCCTTCCCGAACTCGACGAACGAGCTCGATTCTTGGAGCGTCATCGTTCTTGGACGAGAAGTTCAGAATATCGTGCGCGGTTTACGCTATGGTGGATCGACCGTTGTGTACGTACTTTACAGCTCAACGGTTTCAGTGTACGGTGCTCGTCGGTCTGAAACGGTATTCGAGTCGAGATTTAACGAGTGGGAAGATTCGGTGGTTATAGTTATGATTTAGATCAATCGATAGGGCGGGTCTTTTTTTGGTGGGAATATTTTATGTGGTCAGAAGCGATTTACTGATCAATTTGTATTAATTGGTGAGACTTGGTGAGATGTATTAATCGAGCTTATGAGTTTGCGACAACAGGGAATATTTGGCCGTCTATTCATCTACCCATGTAATCTGATCCTCCGAAAACAACGTTTGGAACTTTGGCCGTCTCGACTCGAGCTCCTCCTGGATCTTTTCAGACCAACTGTTTCGCGTAGTCGCCCAATGAGCCGTACTGTCAAAGCCAACAAACACGAATCAAGTATATACCCTCAACCTATCACAAGATCAAACTCACAACGAAATCTCTGGTCCTTCCAGTCCATGAACGAGCGCCGAACTCGACTTGACGTTCAAGTTGGCCGCCACCGAATTGGATACGAGACATCCGAGCCCGTCCGCGTCGTGTCGAACGCTAATCCCGGTCGCACCGTTTGGATCCGGATCGAGTGAAAAGAACCCCCAGAACTCGCGCGGTGTGGCGGTTGACCGGTTCGGTTTGCGGAAGAAGTAGACGGGCCGTGTGCCGAGCTCGGGACAGTGATGTTTATGCAGGGTGAAGCAGGCACTGGTTTGGACGACTGGTTGGTAGGGAAGATGTGAGTTACAGGTTGAAATGAGGATATATGGTTGGACGTACCAACAGCGAGGTCGTTGACGTTTAGCTGTCTGCGTTTCGCGCATGATTTGAGGATAATTTTCCATTGCTCCCAAGGAACAGAGTTGAGTTCGTTGGACTAGTAGGCGAAGCGTAGAGTATGGACGTCTTTCCAGGGGGTAAGAGGAAAGCTAGATGTGTGAAAATGTCAAAGAAAGGTAGATTATATGCACCAATAGCCGCTTACTATTCCCATATACCGTCTGGCTTACGCATAAATTCGGTTTTATTCTCTTCGACATATTGTACGACCTTTCCGTCTGCCAACTTTCCGTACGCATACTTGACTTGGAGCTTCTTCAGCCGGTCCAGTTCGTAACGAGTTAATCCCTGTTGAGGCATCATGCCCAAATACTGATGAAGCGTTGTCCCGTCGGGTGAGAGTACAAAGATCATCGCCTCATGGATCCGCGACTCGCGCGGCGGGTATTCATACCACCCAATTTTGCCTTCTGGCCGCAGACCAAGTGCTTCGGCAATCGACCAGACGGTGATTATGTCCCAAATACCGACATGGTTGCGAAGCGCAGCGATCGCATTCATTGTAACGCCTTGCTTGCAGGCTACTTGAAGGACGTTGCAGACCTCTGAGAGCAGTTCCCAAGGCGTGCCTTTAGGAAGCCCGCCCGCGTCCCACATGCGTTCAGTCTGAAGGAAGATGAGAGTGTGTTGATCAGTTGGTACGTATAGCTGCGTGCATAACGTTTGTAGAAGACTGACAAAAGATAGACCATCACTCTGCATGGTGTTAACGAAAAGCATCCCATCTGGGCGCAGCCGGACGTTGTTCCACTGCATGTGAGCAAATCCCGTTGTTTCAGCGTTAGTCTTGTGAGCTGCCAACAGGCGCAAACTCACATTATTCATTTGCGTCTAATTCCGCTGCAAGTTAGTCAAACACTTGCTGGGATCGAAAGCTTGTCGAAGCGCGGGGTGTTGTGAGCTCGCTATCGCTTGCTCGACCTTTATGTACTAATTCGACAAACGAACGAGCGAACGGATCAATGTGAGGCTTGATGATCAACAATGAGCGGCGCCTGCCGGGGGTGGGCATTCGTCACCTGTTGGCTTTGAAAATGGCTTTACTATCCTGCAGCTTACCACCAGTTAGATAAAAGGATATAAGGTTGAGTTTACGGATTAACAAGTGCGAGCGTGTATATGTGCTTGACGGGGCAGGTATTTGAACATTGACGAAGCCTTAAGGGGCTGAAGTCATAGGTTTATATCATTTCGCCCCGTTTACTGCGAAGCTAGACTCAAAGTCATTTAGGTTATGGGTCTTCCCTCGTCCCAGAACAAGCTGCGAATTGTGTCTAGATTAAGAATATTCGAATTTAATGCGGGCTTTATGCTGGCTGGGACGCTGTTTCAGACCAACGAGAGCGGAGCTGTTGAGTCGTAAAGTAGGAAATCAGGTTCAATTGGCTGATAGAAAGATCAGGGATGATATCAGGTTAATCTGTATGATGCATCTTTTGGTAGGGATGCGTTTTACGTCGGTTTGCTCCCAAAGTTACTTCCCTCCTAAACAAAGTAATTCATCAACGAGCTCCGAGTTCAAGGGATTTATTGGCCGGCAAAGCCTCAAAGATGGAGAGACGGTTGCCTGACTGTAAGGCCAACCTCCGACCGAAGTGTTTGCGTAACAAGTTTTATGATAAGGAGGTTAGACCGATGGTGCCGACCTGTTCAACGCAAGTACTCATCGATTGTATGCGTACTAAGTATCTCAGGCTTCTACGACTCTGAGCTTTGGCCGAAAGCACAAAGGAGTATGCGAGGTTGACTTGTGTAGCCACTTGAATAAGACGATTGTAAGACGCGCATTCAGGGTCACATGCGGGTCACATGCAAGCTTTTGAGACAGTACACTTCGTCGACTTATTTTGGGACTCCCATCCAGCGTACCATTCATCTATTTAGGAGACGATTCACCAAACCTATTTGCTGACGATACATTGGCGAGCTGAGCTTCAAATAAAATTGGCTCAAGGTGGCGTAGCACTGAGGTTAACTGAAACGCTACTCCTCGTCGAAAAAATCACCATCACTATCGTCGTCCGCCCATTTTACATCATCCTCCCCCCAAGTAATATCGTCCTCACATCGTATATCGAGCTCCAACCTCAGCCGGATCATGTTGTGCCAATCTTGCTGCATACTCACCCACATAATTGAGCTAACAAACCAATAAACTTGAGTCAAACGCATCTCTAACCAAGATCGAGTCTTACCAAACGATATCTGACAGCTCGGGTCGTTCATTCGAACGAGGCTCTGGAGGTATACCCACTATCCAATCCGACACAAGATGACTTTTCCCGTCCGGACCCCTTCGTACGCTAATCCCGGTCGGACCATTCGGGTTTGTGTTGAACGAGAAAAAGCCCCAAAACTCGCGAGGCGTGGCAGTCGCTATGTTTGGATTACGGAAGAAGTAGATGGGGCGCGTGCCAAGTTCAGGACAGTTTCTTTTACAGAGCCTAAAAACTCCTTCGATTTGGGTGACTAGTGGGAGTGAGTCTATTGAGCGATGGGCTGAAATATACCGAGAGTACGTACCAACAGCAAGCTCGTCGATGTTTTGATTCCTACGTCTTGCACACGCTTTGAGAATAACCTTCCATTGCTCCCACGGAACAGAGTCAAGTTCGTTGGATTGGTAGGCAATGCTTAGGGTTTCAACACCTTCCCAAGGATAGAGAGGGAAACTAAACGCATGGTCAGTCAAAGAAGCGAGATATATGCGTAAGAAAACGGCTTACTATTCCCATTCACTATTCGGGCAACGCATAAAATAGACTGTATGCCCCCCACAATCCTTATAGTTGATCTTTGTTTGGCCGGCTGTCCCATATGCGTGTTCGACTTGGAGCTGTCCCAAGTGTTCTGCATCAGAGCGAGTCAAGCCTTGCCTGGGCATCATGTCCAACGGTTGTAGAAGGGATCCTCCATTAGGCGTGGTCTTGAAGATGGTCCCTTCATGAGCTTGGTAGTTGCGTGATGGGTAACAATTGCATCTTATACCCTCCGAGCCAGGTCGAAGTCCCATCGATTTGGCGATCATCCAGAAGCTAACGGTCTCGTACAAACCGCCACTACGCTTCCTGAGTGCTGCAATCGTATCCTCGGTCTTCCCTTGCCTGTGAGCCAATTCAAGGACGCCACAAAGCGCTAGTCGTGGGAATTCTATGTTAAATCGGTCTTCTACTAGTTCCGGCTCCCAATCACGCTCGCTCTAAGGGAGGAGCAAATTGGTTAGCATAGGGCATGTAGGTATGTATGGTGCTACAGATTACTCACGAATAGGCCATTGTTTTGCTTCTGTACTATGACAAACTGCCCGTCTGCACGAATCCGGATATTATCGTACTAAGTACGAATAAGTCCCGCTGCTTCAGCACCAATCTCGCTAATAGTTGTCAATAAATGCAAACTCACATTTACTTCGTCCATTTGCCTCTAAATTTCACTGCCAGGTATCCAAACACTCGCCGAGATTGAATTCGAGTTGATAGCTTGTCAAGGTGGTGGGTGTTGCGTACTCCCCATCGTTCGCTCAGTCTTTATGAGCTGATTCGACAAACGCATGGACGAACGGATCAATGTGAGGCTTGATGACTACCAACGGACGGCACCTGCCGGGGCACACTCACTCGCCCAAAAACTCTGAAAACTCCTTTGCCTTCTTATCGTCAAACTCTGAGCCATCGTCAACTAGACAAAAGGAACGGAGCTAAACTTACGCACAACGGATGCAAGCGTATATATCCGGTAAAGTGTAAAGTAGCCGAACACTGGGCAGCTGTAAGTTCAAAGAGTCTACTAACGAATCTATACCCCCAAGGAAGTCCGCCCGACGTTGAGACCTGGGGAACTATTTGGATCTAGGCTGAATGAGGAGAACGATAAGACATGCGAGATGTGGAAGTCGTCTGGTCCAGGTTGCAGAAGTAGTAGGTATCTATGTGGATCCTGCTGATAGAGCCAAGCGTCTCGA
The DNA here is from genome assembly GCA_019677385.1 of Ceratobasidium sp. 392. NCBI lineage: Eukaryota > Fungi > Basidiomycota > Agaricomycetes > Cantharellales > Ceratobasidiaceae > Ceratobasidium > Ceratobasidium sp. 392. Next base: position 23,133 of record WSLO01000219.1, read on the forward strand.
TATCTTGAGTGGCGAGGAAGGTTAGCCAACAGGTCAAGTCCAAGAATAAAACGAGCAGGTGGAAGTCGTAGTGGCGAAAGTTAAATATTTATTACTTGCTAAAGACTTGAGTTTGGTTTATTTTTGAAGCAATAAGAAGCAGCATACTGGTAAACCGCTTACAGGTGGGGGGTGAGTGTTTGCGAGCTGCAAGTTCAACTATGCTGATAATCTGTATACCAGCTGCATTGTTACAGAGACATTTGTAAGGAAAGAAGTAGAAGAAGATAGATACCGACGAGCCTAGTGATGGTCAAACGGTTCGTCGGTCACGTGTG
>WSLO01000220.1:0-23428 GCA_019677385.1 Ceratobasidium sp. 392
GTTTTCTCAGATGTGGGCACTGTGATATGGGTGGGCTGCTAAAATCTAAGTATTAGATCAGCATAGTGTCCTTGGTGGCTTTGTTGCACACATTATGCAAGGTTCCTATAATGTGACAACGCAAACTGTAGTTAGTAATAGTAATCCTTGCCACACACCTAGTAGAACATGAGTAAACAAAAGTAAATGAGTAAGGCGCAGTTACAATCCACAAATAGACCAGCTTGAACAATCATGAATTGAGTGTAAAAACTAAGTGTCAGAGTCCAAAGGATATGAAGGATATGTTTAACAAAGGTATGTCCCAGACTCAGGACAGTGACCAAGGGGATATGAGAGAGAACTCTTTGATTGACAAAGAGGCTGAGTTCTTGGTTAGACACTGACAAATTTGCCCTCACTATATACAGGTCTGAGCCACTATCAAATATACATGTACAAAGAGATGGGGCAAGATCAAGTCATACTGGTATTTGCAATCAGAGTTGAAATACATATTTGTCAGCAATCCAGAACATTCTATAAGTCATGTGATATAAATATACTGAAAAATGTTATAAATCCAGAATAGATATGAGAAGTTGTGTCACGTCATGTCACATGACAGCATTCCGGATGAACTTTGCAACTATGAGGATGTATTTGCTGAAGGGGAATTGATTACCGAACTGCCTCCACATTGACCCAATAAGCTGGAGATAGTCCTCCACAACCCCAGCAAAGCAGTAAAATGCCTGGTCTGTCCTCTATGCCATTCTGACAACAAAGAATCAGGATAGATTTTCTAAATAAGTCTGAGTTATTATATCTCAAGGATTTCAGATGTGTTGCACACTACACCAATTATTTTTTGAACAAAGAAGTGACAGTGATGCAGTGTATGAATTTCTCAGAGACATATGAAGTATGCCACTGAACTCAAAGATTTATGGAGATTTTCTTGAGATATGAATGAAAAGAATGTGGTGGGTTTTGGGAAATGATACACCTAAAACTGTCATTTCTGTTGGATAGCAAGGTTCAATGGAAAACCGGGACACCAGAGCCAGTCAGGAGCCAGTTTTGGGTCAAATAGGTGAAAACCAGGGTCCTGGAGCCAGTTTTTGATGTAAAACTTGGGGCCCTTCTTTGTCCTCAATGATCATAAAAACCTGGAATAATTCCAAGTTCAGCAAGATTTGAATAGGCACCAAGCACATTGGATGGGTTTCTTGGCACATTGTAACATCAGGATTGTTTATAGGCCAGGTACACAAAATCAAAAAGCCAATATACACTCTCACCGGGAAGTACAATGGGAAGCAGTGGCTAAAGGGGAGTGAAACTCCAGCACTTCTCAGCCCTGAGCTTTGTATTTCCACAATTCTGACTGACAGCACCCTGCATGACACAATAGGGGATGTGCTGTCAGATGATAAGTTGGTATCCAAGGTCCTGAAGTCCCTTGAGGATGATGTCCTAGTAAAAGGCTGGCACCTAGATGATGGATTCTTGTACTACCACAACCAAGTATATGTACCCCAAGATCCAGAAATCAGGAAAGCTGTATCAGAAAGCAGACATGACAATTCTTCTGCAAGGCACCCTGGGCAATTCCAGACACTTGACCTTCTATCCAGAGACTGTTATTGGTCATGTTGGAAGTGGACTGTCAGAGTCCAAAGGATAGGAAGGATATCTAAGTATAAGTATGTCCCTGACTCAGGACAGTGACTAAGTGGATGTGAGAAAGAACTCCTATTGACGAGGAGGTCGAGTTCTTGGTTAGACACCAACAAACTCGCCCTCATTATATACATGAAAGAGCCACTATCAAATCTACATGTACAAATAGATGGTGCAATCGTGAGTCATTCCGGTATTTGCAAAGCAAGTTGAAATACATCTTAGATCAGCGATCCAGAACATTCCATAAGTCATGTGATATAAATATACCGAGAAAGAAAACTGTCTCTGGAAAATGTTAATAATCCAGAATATATGGTAGAAGGTCGTGTCAGGTCATGACATGGACTGTATGCGTAGCGACTTAGCACTTAGATATAATAGATAACAGCGAGCGGCATTCACAGTACACTCTACTACAGCATATATACAGACAGGAGACAAAAGTCGTACAGACATACAAAGCAGTCACAAGTATCAAAAGAGTGACAAAAGTAACTAACCAACACAATACGTAACCCTAACAAGAAAGGAAACATATATGTTCAACAAAGGAAGGTGTGACCTGGTAACAAGAACCTCCGATAAGCATGCTAAAGCGCCCATTGATGATGTGGACCCTGAGTCACATGACCATTGACATGCGCTGCAAACCGGGCGTCGATGTTCTGAAGGCTTGCAACACCAACAGGTCAGAAATGAAGCAGTCCATTGAGAAATACCTCAGAGCCTGCAACTCATGCACATGTAATAAACATTCCAATCAGGCCCTGGCTGGTTTACTAAATCCCATAGCTCTACCCAATAAGCCATGGGAGCAAATCAAATATGACATGATCATAGGGATACCACTTTTGGAAGGATATGATGCAGTGCTGACTGTAGGGAACCAACAATCTGAGATGGTTCACTTTATCCCTACTCATTCCAACACAGTGGCAATAGATGCAGCAAATCTCTTTGTGCACTTTGTATGGAAACTTCATGCATTACCCAGGAAAACAATCTCAGACTGAGGCCCCAACTTCAACACCAAGTTCCTCTGCCAAGTTTATAATGGCTTAGGGATTGAGCTGCACTTCTCTACAGCATATAGACCCCAAGTCAATGGTCAAAGTGAGAGCCTAGATCAGACCCAGACTCCAGTGAAGCGCACCCCAGTGCGCCCTTACCACAGGAGCCCAGATCTGAAGACAGATTTGAGATTGAGTCAAAGCTGAGTGAGAAAAATGCAAAACACTTTCTAAAATACAGCACTGTTCAGCTTTTTTATTCTACTAGGTGACTTGATTGTGGTTTTACCACACCCTAGAGCACCCAAGGATGCTAGAATAGCCTCAGACATGCCACAGAAACTGCAAGGTCCTGTTCAACTGGCTTGTCTCTCAGGCAACTGGCCCTTGGCTGTCTGGGTCTGACCCAGAGTGGCTAGAAGTTGACCCAGAGCTGCCAGAAGCTGACCCAGAGATACTGGCCTGACCTGCATCTCAGCCAGCAGTGATCCAACCTTGATGAAACAAAGTTCCACCTGCTCATGAAGTGTAGGAATATCCTCTTAGTGTCTCAGGAAGCCAGCTCTACTTCACACCGTGTCAGCCAAACTGAGGAACTTAACCACCACTGTGAGCTTGACCACCATTGGGCCAGTCTGTGGGTGGGTGGTGGTCAAGCTCACACTCAATCTCAAATCTGTCTTCAGATCTGGGCTCCTGGAGCCAAGGAGCACCAAGGTGGGCTTCACTAGAGTTTAGGTCTGAAGATGTGTAACCATCACTTCCATACCACCCCCCCCCCCCACTTGTCACCTGAGACTTAATGTTTGGTATGACCCAAAGCACCCCAGTCCTCTAGTCTAGCACCCAAGCACAACCCCCACCATCAGAATACCCCACCAGGCACTCACAGCCCTCTGGGTACTAATCAGGTATACTCTGGGCCATTAGGTAGGAATTGCTGGTGTTATGACCCATTAGACAGTCATAATGTAACATGCCAATTAATCAACAATTTATGGTATTTTACATGATAGTAAACAAAGCATCTTTACAGTGACATGACTGTTATTACTGTAACCCAGCACTTACCAGTGGTTACCCAAATCACCATAAGTGACCTCTCCCATGTAATGCCATGGCAATTGGTGGCCTGTCACGTGACCATTATGTTACTGTAACCCAGTGCTTAACTGGTGGTTAACCAAGTGGTCATGACCTGACACAACTTCCACTATTTGTTCTGGATTTGTAACATTTTCCACAGACAGTTTCCTTTTTGGATTTATTTATATCACATGACTTATGGAATGATCTAGATCACTAACAAATATGTACTTCAACTCTGATTGCAAATACCAGTATGACTCACAATTGCACCATCTGTTTGACCATGTAGATTTGATTGTGGCTCATACATGTATATAACAAGGGTGAGTTTGTTGGTGTCTAACCAAGAACTTGACCTCTTTGTCAATCAAAGAGTTCTGTCTTATATCCTCTTGGTCACTGTCCAGAGTCAGGGACATACCCATATTAAAAATATCTTTCATATCCTTTGGACTCTGACATCAGGTCAAGTTCTTTGCTCATTGCACAAAGGCTGCTTGTCACCACCTCAATGACCTTCATTGTCATGGTTACCATTTCTTTTATCATCTTTTTGGAGACATTGCTTGACCACCCCCGTACCCCTGCGCTTGTGCATTCAACATAGTTGGAGGGGATAATAATCAAAACCCCAAAGACTTGAGAACAGGGATTGGCAGGAGTCTTGTTGACTATCCCCTACCCACATATTGTGATCTGGCAGTCCTAGACAGCAATACACCCACTTGCAGATACCACACCAGACACCATAGTGCTTTTGCTGGCAGTGACTGTTCAATGCTAGGTGTTTGAGCAAGGACTTAGTGTATTGCATCACTGAGTAACCTGGTCAAGGGTGAACACACGTTTTCAAGCTGGAGCAGTCACATATTTTTACAAAATCTGATTGGTGCCCGTTGTGCTACTGGTTTCACCTCCCTGGGGAAAAGTGTCTTAAATCAACTTTCACTATTGAGACCCCTTCATCACTGTCTCCTTGTCTCTGTTGTTATTCATTAAGTAGTGGCTATGTTTGTTTATGCTATTTATCTATCTATTATGTTGTATGTCTATCACAGTTGTGCGATGGTCCCTTGTGGCTGACAATATAAAGCAAGCTGAAGCCCCTCAGGCTTGCTTGGGTCCTGTATATACAAGGGGCTTTCTCCTGAATCACCCCCTGCACAGTCCACAGCACTTGAGGCAGTCATGTGACTTGTGGCAAGCTGTGGCTATTGGTTGTTACACAAGTACTACTAGGTTTGTTGCAGCTTCAAATCTTACAGGAGCCACGCTTAATCCTAGATCATGTGACTTCTTCTTGGGGTCACACAATAACTTGCTCCTTGCTCCAGCATCACGTAGGAGAGATTACCTGGAGCGACTTGATAACCACCAATAAGCGCTGGGTCACAGTAATGTAATGGTCACATGACATAATGGTCATGTGACCCTTAGGATGCTTTGTTTGTTTTCAGACAAAATGCAATAAATCATAGATTTATTAGTGTATTACTTTAAGACTGTCATGTGGGTCATCACATCCACCACCTATATGATCACAACCAAAAACAGAAACTTCATCACAATTCAAACCAATTTGTATCTGAAGTTGGTGCTTCCCATTGCCACATCTGTTTGAAGTCAATAGACTATTACAGCCCAAAGTGTCCATACTGCCCTAGGAGGAAAGAAACCTACATCATTGAGCATATTCCCCACTCTCAAATCCAATTTACGTCTCAAGGAAGAACTATGCCAGTACAAACCCTTCCGCTCCTCAAATCCAACCCCATCTGACTCTGTGTCTTAGTGGCTTGGGTCAGGACCATACAACATTTTATAAAGCAATGTTGTTGTACCAGACCCTGAACCTTGGCAGTTAAACAAATTTGCCTACCTGAGACCAAATTGTGGTACAGGGAAGAAGAGGACGAATTCATAAAAATAGAAACTCCGTGGAGATACAAAGGAAGAAGGAGTGCAAAATGTTTTTACATTGAGAACAATCTTATAATGAAGGTTTTTTCATAAATGTAACAACCTTGAACTACCTTATTGCCTGCATTGCAAAAACCAGAATTCTATTTTTCATCCTTCCATCATGTCAAATCCCACAGCACCAGCTTGGGCAACAATGAGCAACCCAGAACAATTAGAATTCCTATGCAAAGGAATAAATAATTTAAGTATGCAAATCTGAAATATTCAAGCAGAAGTTGCAAACAATAGCACTGAGATGACTGGTCTAAGACAAGCAAATACAAATCTGTCAACTCAAATGACATCAGATTGAAATCATTTCAACAGCCAATTGGCTGGAGCAGCCAATATGCTGCAATCAATCCAAGGATTAATCAATCCCATGCAACCTCAACAACCAGCAGGAGGAGGAGCTGGGGGGGGGGGTACAACAATGCAAGCAACATTGTCAAGGCCCATTAAAAAATGGCAACACCCAAAACACTCCACAGATCTAAACATGAAGAGCTGACAAGATTTATGATCTCTTGTTGGCTATACATTAATGCAACCATGCCCAACACCAACAAAGATCAAAAAGTAGTGTTCATTATATCATACCTGACAGGAAGCACAAAAACATGGGTACAAAGTTACCTTGAACAAGACATGCTAGGAGGGACAAATGTACCATGGCTACATGACTCAACTCTGTTCTGGCAAGAAATAAAAACCTGTTATGGCCAAATTGATCAAAAAGAAGAATATCACCAAGAACTGAAGAAACTGCGTCAAAAGAGAACCATCCAGGATTATTTAACTGATTTCCACAAGTACCTCAGGGTACACCAATGCACCATTGCACAACCAATTCTATGACCATCCATCAGACAAAATCAAATAAAATATGGTTGTGAAAAACTTCAACCCCATGGGTGGAACCTTCCAAGGACTGGAAACCCATGCACTACTCATAGACCAATGTATCCACCAATACAAAGAATCAAGCAGAGGTACATATAGTAGTAGTATGAGCTGTTTGTAGTGGGGGTGTCATGTGACCCCATGTCATTCTGTCTTGTCCATAGCCAACAGATCCTGTCTGCTACCATCCAGTGTGTCTATTGTGGTGACAAGGGTGGAATCAATACCTTGTGTGCCTACTGCCTGCTTTTTCCTGCTCTCTGCACTTCTTAGGTGAGCTTCAATGTGTTTTGTGCAATTTGCTATGGCCTCTGCCATGCACAGCCACCATCCATGGTGTGACAATTCTCTATACCACAGGCCTGAGTTTGATTGTTTGGCCTTCTTTGTGTTACCTAGTGGAGGACGTAACAGTAACAAACGGCAAGCAATCCCTGCCTCAGTTGTCCTGTTGCAATAGATGCTCATGTTACTTTGTTATTACAAACAAATCCATTATCCTTGTTGTGGCTTGCACTTACTAAGACATCCCTGCCTTGAGTCATCCAGTTTCCTTGGATCCCTGTTGCCATGACAAAGTTGCTATGATACATCTGTTTCCTAGCAAGCATGACATTGCTCCCTTAGCAATGATCAAGAATCATTGTGTCCTTAGCACCTTAGCAACCAGCAATGGTGCCTTAGCAATGGTGCTAATAATAGAGGTTTCCATAGTTACGAGTCTCTGTTGTGGTTCTGTAGCCTTTGTCATCATGTGCACAGACCATCTCCTTGCATGTACATAACGAGCCCCTCCAAGGGCATTGAATATCATCCTTCATTTACATCTTAAACCATTCCACTTACAGTGTGACCAGACTTGAGCTTAGCTTGTCTTTTCTTGAGCAAGACCCTTTGCACACACAGCCCTCAGCAACCCACAACCTAGACTCCTTAGTTTAAGCATCCCCATATAAGTGTCACTAGGTATTCCAAGTGAGGACCTAGCATTCCTGGGTAAGCTTGACGCTGCATAGCACACATAGGGAGTTCAACTTCCTATCAACTCTAGCAACATTGGTACTGTCATGACCTGACACGATATATCCTTGATAATCTTCTTTATCTATCATCATGTGACTCATGGAAGGTTCTAGAACGCTGACTCATCCTATTTCACATGTGCTTGCAAATTATGTATGACTCGTGTATTGCACCATCTGTGCATGTGTGTTTGTTTGATTGTGGCTACCTCATGTATATAAGCAAGGTCAAGTTCGACGGTACAGACCAAGAACTTGACCTCCTGTCAATAGGAAGTCCATACTTATAATTTCTTATATCCTCTGGCCTCTGAGTACACCGCTCAAGCCCTTTACTACCTCAGAACACATTTGGGCTTGACAGGCGCTTTGCTGAAGTGCGCCCTCATCTGCCTTGACTAGATGGATTTGACTCAGTCTGGTCCACTAGTAGTAGTATAGCATAACAAACCACTTGACTGTAGACATCTTGATTGCTGTGTACGCCTGAGATAACAAACTCTTAACAAACTTTCATAGAGTTATCTTAGAACTCTTGAGATAGCTTTGTGTTACTATTCAGCCACTCCTGTCCACTACTCAAGGCTTTAGCATCTTAGGAAAAGCTGAAACATAACACATAGCCCACCAACAATCCCATCACTATTTCAGCACATCTGCTTGCACTTATACTTTCAACAATCTGTTGTACAATGGCTGACAATCTTCCAACCCAAATGATATCTCATACACCCCAATCTGGGCCCCTTTTGTGCTTCAATCTCAATTCTCCTTTCCCATCCTGTCCCTGCATCATTTACCAGTAATTGCATATCCACTCATCCAAAAACGTGTGTTTTGAGTTCATCTGTACCTCATTTGAAAGCTTTTGATATTTTGCACACAACACGTCTGCTTGTATCCCAGCCCACTGCCTCTAAACAAGACACAAGATGACTTTCTTCTTGTATTCTTACCCATTGGTCTTCTCACTCATTTTGCCTACTGCCCAGTGGTTTTCTTGTGTCCCGCTTTGCATAGTAGCTCTCCATAAAGCACTAACTTTTCACTATCAATCAAGCATGCACACACCTCTTTATGTGCCTGTTTGGCTGAGATTGTGCAACTTCGGTCCGGCGCTTCACTCACACTTGATACAGTCACACACCAACTCTTGTTTTGGTTTTCACTGGTTTATTCTCAGGTTTTTCAGTGCTCAGCTGGTCTTGTTTGACTCCTCTTCTCTTTGTACATCTTGCAATCATATTTGTGGCAGATAATTTGACTCTTTTCACTGTCACCATCGCTGTTAGAGCATGCTCGTGCCACCCTCAGTTAAACAAGGTCCTTTCCATCTGTTTTATTTTCTACTTCTCCCTTTGTTTTCTCCCCGCTGCACACCACCTACCATTCAACTCCTCATATCCCCGCGCATCAAACCATGCTATTTGTGGTGGCATTTGACCCCCTTTTGCACCAACCTTATTGCCTCTGCCACTGCCATGCCCACTGCCAACTAGTGATGTTGCCAGGGAACCTGCTTGTAGAGTTCCCTGCAGGGTTCCCTCCCCCTTCCCTCTCTTTCCCACAGTGCCAGATGAGGGGAGGGAAAGGGAAGAGGTTTTGGGAAATTTCTGGTGCAGGAACCCTGCAGGGAACCCTGCTGTTCCTGCACATGCAGAGAACCCTCCTCTCCCCGCAGAATCCCACCACATCAGCATGTGACCCATACCATTAAATAGAAAAAATTCAGCGCTTTTGAATGGTATATCACACATGTCAATAGGAAGACTTCAATAGCTAGATTGCAGCCAAATAGCTCTCCAGGAAATATTCAGGCAAGCCAGTCTCCCCCTACCCATTACATATTGCTGTATATGCACATGGATACATATGTCAATCAATGCGTGCCAATGAGCTGAGTTGAATGAACTCACTTGCATGTCTCTAGCTGCTCTGGTTCAGGAGATATGGGGGATATACAGGGGCTCAAACCCCTGAGAGCGCCACATACACTAGTAAATCCCACCGTGCAAATACTTGTCCCCTGTATAATGATGGTGCAATTTGCCTAGGAGAACACACTGACCAAGTTTCAAGTCTTTTAGAGCAGTTTAAGGGGGTGAAACAGGGGAAATACACCCCTTGAGTCACAGAAATCATACCATTTGCACCATACTGGCTTGTAGACTGACTTTGAGCTGATTCTGAAGGTACAGGAGTGATTAGCAAGGCTGACTACATGTATTCTGGGCCATGAAAATATGTACATGCATGTACAACACTAACTTTAGGGGCTTGAGGGTGTATTTCAGGCTGGAGTGCAACAAAGTAACCACCCAGTGGTCAACTCACATGTATCTAGACGGTCTGGGAGTTGGATAAGTGATGTGAGGGGGGTTTTGAGATGCTCTGAGTGCACTGGAGTACTCAGAAACACAGCTGGAGGCCTCCTTGAGGCAGTAGGGGGGCTGCGCACTTAGGGGGATTTTTTTCAGCAAAGAAGTGCTGCAATCTCCTTCAGATGAATTTTCTGGGCAAATCCAAGCACACCATTGAAAAGCTAAGACTTTTCTTCATTTAATGATGGTACTCTCAAGTATTTGTGGTGGGTTTCAGTGAAGTGCATTTTGCTTGGAATATCCAAAAAACAAAGATTGCCCAGCGACAGGCTGAATAAATTTTTTACAGATAAGTATTATATATCTTCTTAAAGCAGTGAGTCTTCTCTATTTAATGGTATATATTACATAAGGATGTGGCGGGTTCCCGCTGGGAACCTGCTTCTCGGGAGCAGAAAGCAGGGAGAGAAGGGGAAGAACATTAACCTGTGGGTTCCCTGCTGCAGGAAGGAGAACCCGCGTTTCTTTACGCAGAACATCACCACTGCCAACCCTGCTGACCAACAGGCCACTCAGGCATTTGAAACTGCTCTTCACAAGGCTGTAGACCGCCAAGAGCAACCTCTAGTCAAGCTCAAGTGGTTCCTAGTGCTTCCCAAGCAAAATTTGATGCAGCGCCTGCTTGATTGAGACCATCCAATCCAAATCACATGTTCTGCTCAAACACATTCAATCTGCCTGGGCTGAGACAGAACAAGTCAAACGCAAGCAGGAAGAATGGCTGGCTCAGACAAAAACACAACTCTGCAACCTTGAATGTCTGTGTGCACCCAATCCCACTGCTTAAAATGGGCTGGGGCATTGGAAGAAGTACTGCCAGGCATTTGAAGGAGTGGGACAGGTGTTTGTAACACATCAACACACTGCAGGTGTTGCTACATCCCCCCAACATGTCCAATCAATTGAGCCCATGTCATTTCTAGCACCCCCACAACCACCAACACCACCAGGTCTTCACATTTTGGTTAAGAAGGTTCCTGGGCTGCTCAGGAGTGCAATAACAAAGGGTAACTATGGCCTCAATATGCCAGACTTGCCACCCTTGGTAGCCACACTGTCTATGCCAGTGCCTGCTCCCTTGATCCCCAGTTCCCCTCTGCCAGCCCCTGTGCTGGCCTAGCCCCATACACTCACCCCTGGAGAGCTCACTGTGTTTGGAAAAACAGTCAATTGGGACGTAGCCTATATTTTGGTGTGAGGCCAGCATGCCTGGGCACCAATGTCAGACTGCCCTCTTCAGGATGTAGCAGTAGATGTGGTGGGTGCACAGGAGTTTGCACTGGGTGCTCTCAAGTACATGGCACAGCTACTGTTCCCAGCAGGTGTCTCACGGTATGAGCAGGCATTAGTTGCCATGGGATTGGAGATCCTGGTTGATTTTGTTAGAGGCTGGTATGAGATATCAACCTCTGGTATTTGACCAAGGTTGAATTGTGTGCGCTTGTTTGGTTGATATTTTTTTCTCTCTCTTTTCCTGATATTTCTGCAGTTTAACCTTTCCTATTTTCCCTTGTACTTGCACTTTCTTTTGCTTTTTCTACACCAACTGAGAACAGCCGGTTTGGTTTGTGGGGGGAGCCTGCAGTGCCGGTGTCATGTGACCCCAGGTCATCCTGTCTTGTCCATAGCCAATGGATCCTGTCTGCTGCCCTCCATTGTGTCCACCATAGTACAAACAAAACTACAATCACCTCCATCTCAAGCCAACTGGCTAAGGCAAAATTTGCAAAAGGCAACTGTTGAAAGTGGACTGTATGCGTGGTGACTTAGCACTTAGATATAATAGATAAAAGCAAGCTGCATTCACAGTACACTCCACTAGAGCATATATACAGACAAGAGACAAAAGTTGTACAGACACACAAAGCAGCCACAAGTAATAAAAGAGTGACAGTAATAATCATTAAAATGCCTTACTGATATGAAACCTTATTGGATATTGAAACAGTAACCCTTAGGGATAGATGTGTTTAGCAACAATAGCACAATGGCATAACATAGGTGTACGAATTGATCTTTTGAGCAGAGACACATCTTACCAGAAACAGCTCTGCTAAAACAGCATACAGGCACGCCTGAGAATAGCAAACAATATCAGATCAAAGCTAGATATATGCACATTATATTACACAAAGGATAGACCCAAGTCTAATTACCAGCTCCAACCATAGCCTCATGATAAGCGTGCAGCTTATCATAAGCTCCAAAGATAGCACCTTTTTCAGACTGTGGCCGTGCTGGCAGCTTCTTGTTTGTTTGAATCAACATACCCCAACAGTTGACCCCTGAGGCAAGATTGACTGTCAAAGTGGTTGTTCTGTGCAGGTCCATACCACCATGCCATATAGCTGTGACCACCGCCAAGCCTCCCAAATCAAACGCAGCACAATACCCAGGTAAGGCAAAGAAGCCATCCGGGATTGCGTTCATGAGCTCTTGTCCCTCAATGAGCTTGCCGTTTTTGGTGTTGAGCCATTGTCCAAACGTGAATATTTTGCCACAAAACTCCGGTAAGGAATCAATGTCCATGTCATTATGCATACTGTTCGCAAAGTTACAACCCCAGTTATCATGCGTCGAGACTGACATATTTGCTCCCATGCTTGGACCATGTGTCTGCATACTACATGAGTACTAGCAAGTATAAGAGCATAAAGATACGTGCCAAGATATCACTATCGTGTGAGCCAAAGAGGGGTACTGCAGTATCTGCAAGAGCTTTCACGTTTGTTGTCACCACATGTGGAGATAACCTCTCCTGGAGCACCATCTAACCAACCTGCACATGACAGAAGTGTAAGTATGGATATATTGACAATATGAGCTATATGTACTTACGTTCACAAGCTCTTGCTTTTGATGCATGTCGATATAGCTGTCAGAGTTATGATTGTCATGCAGCAACTACATTGCGTACTCCTCCAGTGCCTCCTGCCGTGTTTAACCAGGGCGCCAGCCTGTGCCAAATATACAACCATCTTGGTAAAGCTCAATCAATAGCGCCAAGAACACAGCCTACAGCACTTAAACACTCACAATGCTTGGGCTTTACACCCATGTTCATGATAACTCTGCTGGCCCGGCCCTCTGTTCTCTTAGACTTGTTACCATTTGTTGCTCTGTTGTTCTTCAGTTTGTGAGCATGTGGCTCAATGAGCTTCATGTACTCAAGGAAGACATTGACAGCTTCTTGCTTGATGTTGCTAAAGCTGCCAATCGGGCAGAACTGCACTACCCACACCATGGAATAGGTGCTGTCTGTACATTTAGCAAACCCATAGATTGTTCTATAATTGTATATAGTGAACTTTGCTGCAGTAAGCATAGCCTTGTCTACAAAGCCCTCTGCAGGAAAGGGACTAGCTAAAGCAGGCAGAGGAACCTTTGAATCATCCTTACTAGCAGCTTTCCCCTTCCCAGCTTTTGGTTTTGCCTTGTCATTCATTGTTTTCTGAGGGTTTTCCAAGGCAGCAACCGGAAGTTCTGGAACAACGTGCGCATCATTGTTGTTGACACTGTTAATGATGGTATTGAGGCTTTCAAGTGGGTGGTGGGTGTATGCGTTGATGCATACAATGTTGAAAGGCGTCCTTTTAGGGTCTAAATGACCAACAGAACGCAACCCAAACATCTTCCCAAGCTCTTTCATGTGTGCTGGTGTGGAGAAGTGAGCAGTTATTTGAACACTAAGACTCACTGCATCACTCACCATTTTTACAAATTCTTGTATCCTGATGCCTTAATTTTTTGTGCTTTTTGATCTCCACCTGTGGTGAGATAAAATGTTTAGGATTCCTACATCAAAATCAATGAGACAGCATACCATGAGTGTTGCCTTGTGCTTCTTTATTAGGTCTATCATTACTTTATCCAGAGCCTCCCAACTGATATCGTAAGATACGTCTCTGTATGGGGTTATCTATAAATAGAATGGAACAGTGCATATGTCAAAATACTCACAAAAGATAATGATAGTAATGCTCAACCTCTTGTCCACCTTGATACTCATTGAGCATAACATGGACTCTTGCTGCATAATCTTGCAATGGGGCAAATATTTTCTTTGGGAGGGGCTCTTTATCTTGATGTTTCTCTGGCCATAGAGATTCAATGCCATGAGCTATGGCCATCCTTAACATTTCTATCTCTTTCACCAATGGGTAGTCGAGTTTGATCATGACATGGTCAAGCAATTTTGTCATGGATGTAACATAATTGACCATGGTAAACAAGGGGGAAGGGGGAGGAGGGCTCTGTGGTGGTTTAGGGTGAAAAGGTGAACCCCAGATCAAACAGCTGATTCACGCTACTAATCCACAAGTCAGGGTCATAAGAAGCCAATTAGTCCTCATGACTACAATGCAGTTGCACAGAATGTGACAATGACATCTGTCATTGGATAGATCCACAGCCACTAAGCCAAGGTGGCCGGCCAGCATGCACTTCCACTTCAGTCATGCCAACACTTATCACACACATGTTACTTTATTCGCATTTGGACATAACTTAGGTACCAATACAACGTCACACAGCGCTAGCACTGTTGACAAGTGCAATTTTCTTGTGAATTGCTTGGCTGGCTAGCTGTCAAATCTTGAAGGCAAGTAAAGAAACGCAGTAGCAATTCACCGTTACCCGTTGATGAAGCTGCAAGGAGTGCTTGAAAAGTTCACAAGGCATCCTTGAGAAACGCACGTGATGTAAATACTGCGGCCAATGAGAATTTGCATAGTGAGGATATATGTGCTGCTCAATAACAGCAATACAAGACTGAACAAGATGAGAAGAAACTAATTGTGATGAGAAAACATGCACATGAAAAATCTTCTTGTAATCATGAAGCTGAACGCCTGATAGAAAGTGCACACACTAATTGTTTAGGAGCAGCATTCTACCTTGAATCGTCCTCACAGTCCTAAGTATGTCTCTGTGCTTTCTCTATGTTTGTTGTCTTGCGCAACCAGCCTCTGTTGGTCGTGCGGCTAGCTTGCTTAACTTCATGGCTCATATGGTCAGGCCAGGTGATGCTTTGAACACAGAACACAGTCTGGTCTAGAGTCAATGGAAGGATTTGAGTCAGATTAGTTGTATTTCATGATGTACATACACTATTTCTAATCAAACCTCCCGTATCCTGTGCTCTGTGTATGCCATGTGGTTGTCTGAACCCTGGCATCCAGGTTATGCCAACAACAAGTCCAGCTTCTCATTGCTCGAAGCAAAGCGAGCGCTTGACGAGTTCCATTTCAAACTTGGAATTGCTTGCCTTGTATCACCTTGCCAACAGCAGTACCTGGGTGGCGTCCTTCCTTGTGCGCCCCTTTGCAGGCATTGTAGACAGAGCATTGGCAGTGGGGTCAAGACTAGCCGTCCGCCTTTGGATTGCATTGCCCCGGTCTTTGACTCACGCCCAAGTGTCCAGCAATAATATGCCAAGATGACATACATTCTTAGGCAGTTGTGAGTCAAAAAACCAAGGCAGCTCATCCTGAAGACAGGACAGGCTAGCCGCGCTACGCAGCAATCAAACTCGTATTCCACACATAAAGTGCAAACTGAATGCAAGCCAAATCACGCACCTCTATCTGCGTTGTTGTCCTCGCTCCTTAGCTCTAAGCTATTGCTTGAGGAAAGAAGGCCGGCGGTGCAACAAGCTGGGCGTGACAGACAATGCACAAGGGCTGTTTTGGGGATGCAGGTCAATTTTTGCGGGTCACGGTGATTGTCGTGGGCGTCTGAACATCACCTGAACATCGTCACCTGGCTAAATATGACGGGACCCTTGGCCTGTTAACAAAGCCCTGGATCACACAACCGATGCCGGCGAACAGAACCAACAACACGTGTCATGAGCGGCAAAGGTAAATTCAATTGATCATCCACGGAACTGAGACATAATACTGAAAGCACAGTATCTACTACCGTAAAAAAGGCAGCTGCTACCTTTGCGTATTGGGAGTTTCTCAATCATAAAAAAGCAAAACAAACTCTACACGGTGTACCCGCATAACATTGATTATGTTAGTATTCAAGGTGAGCTTCTTTGGCCCTTTCTCTATATTGACCTTTTTTTGCTCTTACAAATATGCGTGTGGGATTGCTCAATGTAACATGATTCACTAATCCATTTTATACAACAGACTACGGTACATGGCAAGACGCAATGCGGAATGATGAGGACCAATATGTGGTGCATTTGTCTGCCAGAGTATGGATATCCATTCATCTGTATTCAATCTCTTATTGTTCCATCACTTAGTTCTTTGAGTTTGGATGGGTGGTGAGACAAAGCAGTGGGTATTTTAATTGTCGCATGGGCTGGCAGTTATTGTTTGAGTTAGCGCACAAATAGCAAGACATAAATTGATGGAGATGCACCAGTGGGTGTGGGATATATAATATATTATACTGTATGTTTAGGGCAGGTGTGGCAGGTGGCGATGGTCAAATTTGGGTAGGGCGGTGATTAAGAGACGGTAAGCATGTCAGTTATTGTCCAAGTTAGCACACAAAACAACAGAACATAATTAACAAACACGTACCGGTAGATGCAAAGTATACAACAAACGTTTGACGCGGGTGTCAGGAGCACCCTTGAAGCAGGAACATACTGGTTGACGCACCGGTGTGCGTTTACCCATGTATGGAGCAGACGAGGCGGTGGTTTAGGTTTGCAAACGGAATAAACAATGTTGAGGAAAGCGGGTCGCGTCCTGATGAGCATATGCACTGAGAAGAACAAGCAAAGGTATATGCATGGGAACAGCGGGATGCCAACATTGAAGTCGCTTGGTTGGTCTGAACGGCAAGACCACAGCCCTAGCCTGATTATTGTTGTCACAATTGATCTGTCGCTGTAAGGCTAGATATTCCGAGTGAGCAGGCAGGATTGGCAGGCGAGGAGAGACAAGGAAAAAAATGTATATGCACTGAATGGTCATCATGAACATTGAGTTGTCTTGCTTTCCTGGACGGTGGAGAGGGCAGCATGGCTGGTAGTGATTGGATTTGGACAAGACGGAGAGCAGGAAGTGGTGGGCATGTTTGTTATTGTTTGAGTTAGTGTACAAAATGGGAGAGGTTGATATGCTACTGTTGGTCATGATTGTTTTAGCAAGCACATGCGCTGGGAGACAAAATATGAGATACAAGACGAGGTATGCACCGGATGATTGTACCACAAACGCTGAGCTGTCTTGAGTTCTTTATGAACAGCGAAAAGGATGGCATAGGCAGGGGGTGTGGGTGTGGACGTTGGCATAGTCAATCTAAACGCTATAAGCAGCAACCATCTTCTAAGTAAACCGTAAGCATACAGGACAATAGCAACAAGTCAAGATACCTACCAAGACACACGACCCAAACGCCCAAGCCATTTGTTTTGCTGGGACCACAGCAGTTGGCGTAACAGCCCTTCCCAGTCCACCCATTGCTACAAGCGGTGATTGTTCACTGAGCAAACATACGAGAATTGAACAGCAAGATTGGAGACCGGGCATCAACCTTGTGGTTGCCATTGCAATGGATCTGTCACGGTAAGCCAAGACTGTTTGAGTAAGCGGCAATGGTGTGTGGGGAGAAACAAAGAACAGAGAGGTACGTACTGAGGAACACTGGGGTTATTCCTTTTTTCCAGACAGTAGAGGGCAGTGTGTGTGAGTCGGGAGATAGGACTGATTGTCATAAGCAACACACCAAGGAGTTATAATATTAAGCACCTGAGTAGTTTTTTCTACGGGCAGAGGACAGAGCGGGTGTAGCGGTTGTGGTTGTGATTGTGGCTGTGGCTGTGGGCCACGTAT
Source organism: Ceratobasidium sp. 392 (assembly GCA_019677385.1). NCBI lineage: Eukaryota > Fungi > Basidiomycota > Agaricomycetes > Cantharellales > Ceratobasidiaceae > Ceratobasidium > Ceratobasidium sp. 392. The sequence continues at coordinate 17,838 of WSLO01000220.1, forward strand.
AAGCATACACACTGGGAGGTGTTATTTTAGGATGCACACACCAAAAAAAGTAACATAAACCCCACAGTTGTCTGTGACTCCAGGCAGTGAGAGAGCAGGGTGGGTGCGAGTGGGGCATAGACATGGATATGAGGTCATAGGGGGCGTTAGGGTTTGGATTGTCTACAGCTTTAAACCACGACGTATTCTAGTAAACGGTCAGCAAACACAGCAATGATGCAGAGCTGCTCAAGGGATACACACCAGTGGTATGCACTACAAACGCCTAAGCCACCAGCTCAACCGGAAGACAGAGAGCAGACGGCAGTTGGGCGCAATCCATTGCAACCTAACTGTCACTGCACGTCACAATTGTTTTGGTGACCACGCAATGTTGACGAAGGTCAATGAGAGATATGCAGGCACGCCCACTAACTCAGATTGTCTGTAAGCAACAATAACAATAAGCTATAAGTAACTGCGTACCAAAAAGATTGGTTGTGTGGTGGTTGTGGTTTAGAGTGAACAGTTGTTAATATGGAAAGAGGCGTCATGGCAATGTGTTGATAGTCACGTGCCCTGAATTCAATAGGTTGTATGACGTCACTTACTCAAGTTTGATTACCTTCATACCGTTGCCTCTGCTCTCTCTATTATTTATTTATTTACACTGTATACATAATAGGGTTTAGTGAAAATACAATTGGATCAACACTATATACACACAAAGTGTACACTACGAGCTATCAGACACTCTGAACTACAAGGTATGAATTACACACATGATCACTTAGGCTTGGTTGCAAGCATGTAAATTGTAGAAACCGCACAAAGGGTGTGGAATGTGCTAGAGAAACAAGTTAGGTAATCAAGTCAAGTATATGCGCAGCCACAAGTGCATATGACTCACTTGCATTGGTAGGGTATAAAGAGGAGCTCTGCAAGCCTCCTCTTGCCCCGCCTCTCTCTGCTCATTCACATTCTTTTTGTAACTCTTTTGTATTTGCTTTAATATACATTTTGATTGCTATATAAAGACCTACCTACTTGAAATCCAACCATCTGTCAAACCACCAATGCCCAAGTCCTCCTGGCGTCTGATTTCCAAACATCCAAAAGTACCAAATGGGCCATCAAAAAGATAAGTTTTTTTTTAGTTTTATTTAGGTTCAATTGCTAGCAAAGGACGAGCCATGAGCACACATCTGCAAAACTTGCAAGACCTTATTTCAAGTTTGGTTGTGTCTGGATGGAGTAGCAAGAACAAGGCAGGGTGTTAAGTCATTGTGGGAGTTAGCACATGGAGTGAGAAATCTTAAGCAAACTAAAACACACGGTAGAGCTAATATTGTATATATGTCACAGATGAAGGGGTAGCAAGTTAGAAGCTGGTGACACTGGGCTTGGACAAGGTAGCAAGGACAAAGTGCAAGCTTGTTGGTTGTTGCCTGAGTTAGCTCATGAAACAGTAAAATATAGATAAATAGAGCGGTATCAATAGACAGCAGGTATTTCATGGACGTTTGATGAAAGTGGGGTGGGTGGGAAGCTCGTGATGTTGCGTTAGGCGGCTGGCATGATGGTGGCAATTGTTTGATTTGGTGGTTATGTTAAAGTTAGTGTACGGAACAAAGGTGAAGAAAGACGCACCGAGAGACGCAATGCCGGATGCGGGTCAATTTTTGCAGATTGCAGTGATTGTTGTGGACGTCTGAACATTACCTGCACATTGTCACGTGGCTAAATATGATGGGACCCTCAGGCTGTAAACAAAGCCCTGGATCACATGAACAATGCCGGTGAACAGAACCAACGGCGCGCGTAATGAGCAGTCAAGGTAAATTCCATTGATCATCCACGCAACTACTTGGATGTGATACCTAATGTAAATACAGTGACAATTGACTTCGCATATTGGGAGTTCCTTAATCTTAAAGGAAATAAAGCAAACCTCAGCCTCAAAAGAGGTTGCATTGCGTATGTCAATTCTGTTTGCCCTCAAGAGGGCTTCTATGCTCTTTTCTCTTATTAATTTTGAATTTGCTTGTCTATGCGTGTGGGGTACTTTGATGTAACACAACCAATTCATACTACGTACGCGTTCTATTCTATACTATGAGACACAGCAAGATACAACGCCCAAACCACTGAAACTGATTGCTTGCCTATTCGTCCACCAGCAGATTCATAATGACACTGCTAATCCCAATTTAATGGCCTAATACTTTATCTGTACTCTTGTACTTCCAACATTTGATTCCTGGTTAGTATCTGAATTAGTAACTATTGTGCGAGTCAGCGTGCGGGTTGACAAAGGATAGGTCGCTAAGCATGCACCGATTATGTGAGATATGTAGTGTATGTGATGAGGAATTGTAGCATGCAAGAGTCGCATAGAGTTTGGATGGGGTAGTGGGCAAGGGGTGCTTGGGGTGATGGTTATCTTCTGCGTTATCATACGAGACCATGATTATGCTTTGACAAGGCTGGGGTGGAAGATTCGAGACGTTGTGTTGGGATAGAGTGACGGATACAGAGGCAGTATGATGTGGTGGGGGCTACTGTTGGAGCTAGCACATCAAACAACAGCAAATTGGTTAGTAAGACACACAGAGTAAACGTACGTGCCGAGAAAAACAAGTACAGATATGTGCACCAAAACAGCGAGGTAAAAACCATGAGGTTGTTGTTCTGCTCAAACGGCAAGACTGGGCCGTTGGCAATATGTTGTCATGGCCAACAGCATGTCACTGTGAAGTGAGTTTGGTCAGTTAAGTGGCAGCAACACGCGGGGAGAGACAAGGAAAAAGAAAAAGAGATACGCACCGGTCAGTCATTATAAAGGCCCAGTTATCTCACTTAGCCTGGACAGTAGACAGGACAGCATGGGCAACATGGGTGGCAATGATTGGGTTTGGGCCAAGCAGAGAGTAGGTGGCTGGCGTGTTGGTTATTAGTGATCGTTCAAGCGAGTATACGAAGTGAGAGAGTAGAAATGAATAAAGACACACCAATACACATATGGTACACAATGGACACTTAGCAAAGGCGCGGCAAGTGGGCAGTTGCAATATCAAATTAAGCAGGGCAGCGGATATTGGGTGGTTGGTAGTTATTGTTTGAGGTAACGATTACATTAGGGATAGCGCACAAAACAAGAAACATGAGTGAAAGAAAACGCACCAAGAGTCACAAGGTTCTACTTGTATTACGTTTGGAAGCGCCAGAGTGCCCTTGGGGCGGGTGCATAGCAACGGCAAGGCTGTGTTTATCTTGTCTGAATGGTAGAGCAAACAAGGTGGTGGTTTACGTCTGTGAACATAACAAGGGGTGTAGAGGGGATGGGGCTGTGTTCTGGTGAGCGTAGTACTGAGAGAAAAAAAACCAGGTTATGGGACTATGCACCAAAAAAACGCAAGCTAAATGCAGAGACTGTCTGCTTTGTTCAAACAGCAGAAACCAAAGACTGGGCGTCAACACTGTGGATGTGGTCATGCCTGATTAATCACTGTGAAGCAAGATCACTCAAATTAGCGGCAGTGGCACAAGGAGAATAAGAAAACAAAAATTTTACTGAAGAGTGGCAGTACAAACATTGAGTTGTCTGGCTTGTCTGGACGCAGAGAGAGCAGCGTGAGTGTCAAGGGCGTCAATACATCTCTCTAGGTTGGTATTTCCAATAAGGTCATGCAGCAGGAAACAGGAAATGGGATGCTCACTGAATAGCAGCGGCATAAACACCAAGCCATCTTGCTCCTTTCACAAACGGCAGAACAGGCAGCGTGGGCAAAGGCAAGGGGCGTTGCAGTTGGTATGGCCAATCAACCACCATAAGTCACAACCATTTTCTATCTGAGTGGTAAACACATCAGATGTAAACAACAAATCAATACACTCACCAAGGCCATGTGGTGCAAATGCCCAGACCATTGGTTTTGCTGGAACAGCAGTGGAGGGAGGACAACAGTTGGCGCAAAGGCCCTTCACTATCCATTGTGACTATAAGCTAGGGTTGCTCTAGGGAGATGTATACCAGGACAAAGCAAATTAAGGGAAACACACCAAAGTATTGTGCTATACGTGTGTCAAGACATAAATTTTTGTCTCGCTAATCTGTGGATGTTCAAAGTAACCACACTAGATCAGGAAGCAACAAGTTAAATACACGCACCAAGTTGTCAATGTAGGTGCTTCAATGAGCAGATTCATTGCTGTAATCGTTGTTTGGTTGGCAACGCCGATTGATGTAGTAGAGGGCAGGACGGCAATCAAAAACACAACTAGTACTCTGTCATGTGACTTTTGATTGCTAAGTCACATGACACCTTACTCCTTGTTCTTGATTATCATCTGTGCTCAACAACACCGCCAGCGCTATTGAACGGGACAACGACTACAACGAGAAAAAAGTTATACTTAGACAACTGGCAGCATTGTTGCATTGATGCTATGTTATCCTGTGCGTATCCTCAGCCCGTTACTTCCCCAATCCATGCGCTAACTTGAACGTTCACAGACAAGTGAGATGAAAGTCCTATCTCAATCTGTATAACCTACAATTCCTTGGTAAGCTTATATAACCAACTTTCTGCTCATACACGTGCTCAATGGAACAATCACGGTTTGTAGTGATGGGTGGATCAAGAAGGACGGCTACGCTGAATGCCAACAAACAGTATGGGTGTCTGTGTGATGTGTTCTTGGTGCATATCTCTTGGATAGATGTTGCTACTGTCTTGTTTGCTTACTTAACAGCGGTAGACCTTACCATGCTGACGTCCACTCACGCCATGCCTTTGCCCATGCTACCCAGTCCTGCTGTTTGTAAAATAAAACAAAATGGCTTGGCGTTTACGTTGCTATCATTCAGTGCGTACCTTTTTTCTTGTTTTTTCCTTGTTTCCCAGCATGTAGGCTTACTGGAGCCACTGCGACCTAGGTAATGAATTGACCATGACAGTGCCCTCAGCGTCACGCCCCCCTCTTGTAAGGCAAATTACTGCTTGTATTGCGGCCCTTCGGTACGTATTTCATTTTGTTTCTTTGTTCTCTCCACATGCCGCTGCTACTCAAACAAGCAATCTTGCCTCGTAGTGACCAACCAACCATGAAAACCCTCTCAACACCAATGCTGGTCTCCAGTCTCTGCTGTTTGAGTGCCTGCTTTTATATATATTATGTTTGCCGGTGCGTGTTTGCTGCTTACTGTGCCTGATTTGTATGCTAACTTAAACAAATTTGCCAACTCAAAGATTGCCACCCCCATACCAACTGCCCAGATCTGTTGCCCCATCCAACTTGATGTTGCAAGCCTCCCGCTAACTACGCCTTCTTGAGATGTACATCATACTTTTTATATCAATCAGTGTGTCTCAATCAACTTGTGCTTTGTTCAGTGCACTAACTAACACAATGAACATTCTCGCTGCCTAGTCCTTGTTGCCCTACCAGAACTCCATTGTTGCTGAGCTCTCACTTGTAACCTGTATTGTATATCATGATAAACTTGTCATAACATATTGAACTCTCCAACACATACAGTGTGCCCCAAAATTGATTGTAAAAACCTAACTAGATTGCTGCAAGTGTTGTGCCATGGCAACTATATGCTT
>WSLO01000221.1:0-23316 GCA_019677385.1 Ceratobasidium sp. 392
GGGAAGATGGTGATTAAGGTGGGAGTTGTAAATGTGGCTAGTTCCCACGTGACCGCTTACACGCACGGCGCTTGTAACCATTGCGCTGATCGATCGAATTTGCTGAACGACTCATATTATCGCAGTACCGTTGCTTGCACCTTAATAAACCCATTCTGCTTTAGTCACACATAATGTCCAAATCTACCAGCTTATTACGTCGAAACGTAGTAATCCTCGCAAATATGGACAAGTTTCACGGCAAAGAGAGGCTTAAAGCCCTGGAGAATCGTTGCCATTTTGCTGTAAGCACGATACCCACAACTCTAACTCTGTTGTCCTTGTAACGATGCTCCGCCACGTAGTATGTCGAGCATACCAGTCGCGAAGACATAGTGTCACGCCTTCGTAAATTGGCCACCGAGCGACCCTATGAAGCGATGGTTTTCTCTCCAGGATTTTGGGTATATTTTAACACATGGAACGAAGAACTATTTGGACCCTTCAGTGCGAGTCTCAAGCTCGTGGTTACCCCCAGCGCAGGCTATGATCATATTGATGTTGCCTATCTAACTAAGATTGGTACATACTTGGCTAACTCGCCAGTTGCGGTTGCAGAGTGCGTATATTTATCAACCGCCTCTACTCAATTTAACGACAGTATGAAAGGCCAACTGCGATGACGTCCCTTATGCTCATTCTTCAGACCGTTAGAGCGACTACACACGCAGAAATGAACCTCCGAGGAGGTAAATGGAGGACTGGACTTGAATTTACCGATGATATTAGAGATATGACCGTTGGTAAGCCCGGCTCACAACGCCGAAACATTATAACTTATACGCATAATATCAAACTACGCTTCAGGAATTATTGGGAATGGTCGCATTGGACAGGTGAGCGAGCTATCCTTAGCGTATTGTTTGCCCTGATGCTCCGCGTAGCCCTTTCTCAGTTGGTACAGAAGAAGCTTCAAGCATTAGGCGTCGGAAAGGTTATCTATTATAGTAGGCATAGGCTTCCTCCGTCAGGTTAGTCGAACTTCGGCATCATGTATGCGCGCTGAAGCAGTCTTTCAACGAAGCTGAAAATGGTGCTACCTACAAGCCGATTGACGAGCTCTTAGCCGAATCAGACCTCGTAACGCTACATTGCCCATATACACCAGGTACAGTAGGCTTCATCCTAGGCAGAAATTTCCTGCTTGAAATAGCCGGAAAGAAACTAGACATTTGTTGTCGGATACGCAGTTTGCCATGATGAAGAAAGGCTCATACGTTGTGAACACTAGTCGAGGTCCAGGCATGGTTTTTTTATCGATTTACATTGGCTTGATTCTGAAGGATCTATTCTACAGTGATTGACGAAGAAGCACTTGTGCGGGCGATGAAAAGCGGGCAGATTGCTGGAGTAGGGCTTGATGTTTACGAGAATGAACCCGAAGTGCATCCGTACTTGATGCAATCGGAGAGAGCGACCTTGTTCCCGGTACGTAAGTTCATATGGTCTCGATGAATTAGTTAGTTGACCGTCAAGGGATAGCATTGGGGGAGTAGTGTCAAACGGGCACTTGGTGATGTCGACCTTGAATGCTTAGGCAAGTCATTGAATTGCTAGGATATATACTACGATGCTAACATATCCTCAGATAACTTAGAGGAGTGGCTTCGAACTGGAGTACCAAAAAGCCCGGTCAACAAACCCGCCTCCAAATCCGAGAGTTAAATCCCAGTTCCGTGTGTTGTCGCTTGATCAGGCTGGCCTGGCCACAGTTCTGCGAACAATACATGATCGGGCCCCCAACCATGCTTTTTGTTCACTGAATGTCATAGAAACTAGAGCGATCTTGACTTATGCATGACGTGGTTAGTTGAGTGAATGATGAATGCGTCTTTATCGGGAAATTTACGGCTTGTTCTTGTTTGCGTCTGATCGAGAATATAAACCGAGCAAGCGGATAAACATTAGAAAAACCTTGGAACCACCTCTACCACCTTCACGTTCAAGCCCATAACATGCTATACAAAGATCCAACAGTCCTCACTTCGAGGACATACGATTATATTGTCGTCGGTGAGCTTGTTTGCTTGCTCCTACGTTAGACGCTGCCTAACGCTGACTTGCATTAAGGTGGCGGCGTAGTTGGGTTGGTGATTGCCACCAGGTAGGTTCAAAAACGTGGTGAATTGCCTACAATCACTAATTACAATAGGTTGTCCGAGGATCCAAACGTTCACGTTGCAGTCTTGGAAGCAGGAGATTATGTGATAGGCGATGATAGAGTGACAATACCAGGCAAGCATATGCATTTAATTTTCGTTTCGCTCTACTGACTAATATATCAAGCGTACTTTGGGAGAACACTGGGAGACCCAGATTTTGACTGGGTGCTCAAAACGGTTCCTCAAGCATCCGTCGACGGTCGTAGAATACCACTACCAAGGGGGAAAACTCTGGGTGGTACATCCGTCATCAACAGTATGACCTGGTTCAGGTGAGTATCTATACGATATTGCAGATTCATCATACTTATGAGATTTTTAGGGGTGTCCGAGAGGATTACGATAGTATGTGTTTTTGGCTACTTCTTCTCTGAGATATAACCGGCGTTGTCGCAGTATTGCAAGAGCTAGGGAATCCTGGGTGGGGATGGAACGACTGGATGCCATACTTTTGCAAGTCTGAAACGCTGCACCCTCCACGTAGCGACACGTGGGCTCTTGAAAACGCGGCGACATTTGAGCCTGATATCAGTGGGACTAATGGCCCTTTACAACGATCTTTCGTTTCGTGGCTCGGAGATACACACATTCCATTCCTCCAAAGTCTCGGAAAACTTGGATTACGAGCAAACTCTCGGGCGGTACGTTGAACTTAAAAGCGTTGAATCTCGTAGCTGATGAATACGGTTTGAAATTTAGAATGCTGGATATAACATTGGAGCGTTCACCGTGAGCATATCGATGTTTGAGTGCTATGCATAAGCTAATCTTCGTAAAGGTAACAGCAACAGTAGACCCAAAAACTTCTCGGAGGAGCAATGTTACGACGGCCTATTTTGAGCCCAAAGCCAACCGTCCTAATTTACACGTATTACTTGGAGCTCACGCGGACCGTGTAACGCTACGACAACCAGCCGCAACGACTTCTTACGAGGTGAACGGCGTGGAATTTATTCATTCATCGACTCGATATAAGGTCTTTGCCACTAAAGAAGTGGTTATAAGCGCAGGTACGCTGGACGTTGGATATTGTTGAGACGAACTAGAACAATACACAGGAACATATCTAAGCCCAGCGATATTGGAGAGATCAGGTCTGCATGTCTAACCTTCATGACTCCTGTAGTATTATACTAATGCAATAGTGCTAGGCATTGGATGTCCTAAGCGTCTTCAAGCCTTAGGTGTAACACCGTTGGTAGATCTCCCTGGAGTTGGTGAGCTGTTCGGATTGTGCGGCCTTATAAGTGTAACCTAGCATACATAACGCTTTGCAGGCGAGAATTTTCAGGTTGGCCCAATTCTACTCCAGGAATCACTGCGCTGACAAGGCCGATTTGATTAGGACCACCTCCTTGTTCCCTCGAGCTTTGAACTGAAAGACAGCACAATAGTAACTAGAGACTTGATTCGTAACGCGGAATATGCCGCCCGCGAGCTAAAAAGATAGTGAGTAGGCAATTGACTTTGTGTTGCCCAAAATCTAACACTGAAACTTAAGCGAGCGCGATGGGGGAGGGATGTATGCGTCAATTCATTCCGCTTTTTCCATGCTTCCACTTCAATCTTTTGTGTCGCCGAGACTTGTGGACCAAACAGCCTCGTCGCTTCAGGAGTACTTAGGAAATGTTTCGTCTCCTGGTCAGCGCAAACTGTTAGAGATACAGAAGAAATGGTTTCGGGACCCAAATCGTGGACAGCTCGAGTGAGTTAATGACGTTCTGCCTTATTGTTTGTACTCACGCAGGCTCGATTCCTTAGGATTATGCATGTGCCAGAGTTTTGTACATTCGGTGCAAGCCAGCCTAAGGAAAATGGCAGATACGTGTCGCTTCTAAGTGTTATAATGCAACCTCTGTCTCGAGGGAATGTGGTACGTTGTGCTTCATCGTTATTGCCGCTAATTACTTACATCATTTAACGAAGCATGCAACGTCGCCCGATCCTCTTCAATCACCTTCCATCGATCCTGGCTACTACAGCAATCCAATCGATCTGAAACTAATGGTTCAAGGTCTAAAATACGTTCAAAAACTGGCAAATACGGAGCCACTCTCATCCCTCATTTTGAAACCTGTTGACCCAGCGCAAAACCAACTAGATGACACCAGCCTGGAGAGTTACGCGCGGAAACTACTCGAAAGCGCACACCATCCAGTTGGAACCGCATCTATGTTACCCCGGAAGGATGGTGGGGTTGTAGATTCGGAGCTCAAAGTAAGTACATAAAAATGAGACAGGCTGTATTCTTACCTCGGGACGATTGCAGGTATATGGTGTCCGAAACTTGAGGTAAGCACACCTACCTCGAGTTCGTACTCTCTTTCTCATTTTTCTCAATAAAGGGTTGCTGATGCAAGCATCTTTCCGCTGAATATGTCATCGCATCCTCAGGCTACCCTTTATGCATTAGGAGAGAAGGTGAGAATCCTTAACACCACGAACATATTGAGATTGAATAGTAACAACGTCAAACAGGTCGCAGATATGCTCAAGAGGCATGCTAAAGTGAGGAGCAAGCTTTAACTGTGAATAGCTACCTAGCTTCGTAGCTCAACGCGGAGGATGGTTTCGGCTTTATCTGAAATGTATGGATAGAAGCATTATCATCGCATAGGAAGTCTTTGGTTTTACCCGAGTCCGGTATATCTTATTCTTCCAAAAGTCCACTTAGCGCGCGTCTAATTGAGATATCAACTCCCTCAAATTGAATCGATCAGAACGGGATGGCAGCCACAATCCCAACCACTCTGAGAGCTTGCTTGTCTTGGTACTCTGATTCTGGTTTACCGGTACACGGGACCTGGGAGCTTTCTTCGATGCTATGGTGCCTTTGAATGGTTGCTCTGCGAGTCCAATCTTCACTTGCTAGACCTCTATTGCAGACTTGTGCCAAAATGTTCGAGCCCACACCTCTGGTTGCCGTAGTGGGGAGTACTGGCGTAGGAAAATCTCGACTCTCGGTTGAACTGGCTTGCTCTGTTCGAGACAAACTGCTTCGGGTTGACGCACCTTGGACAAATTCAAAGATAATAAACGCTGACGCTATGCAGACCTACAAAGGGCTCGACCTAGTCACTAATAAGATCACTGAGTCGGAGATGAACGGGATTGAACATACTCTATTTAACTTTCGGGACCTCAAAGAGGACTATATAGTTACAGAATGGGTGACTGACGCGATCTCTGAGGTGATTACAAGATGCAACCAAGCTGGCAATGCTCTCTCATATGTTCAAGATTGACAGCGCCCACAAGACTCAGAAATTGCCTATAGTAGTAGGGGGGACCTCCTACTGGCTGCAACACTTGCTGTTTGCAAACCGACTTGCATCTCTGCCGTTGGATGAGCCCTCAGCGACTCCACCTCCCACGCTTTCAGCTCCTAACCTCCCACCTTCACTACAGCAGCTCTTTGATAATCTTCCAACTCGTGCAGATGCTATAGACGAAGATGCATCATTCAAATTACACAGCTTGCTCATGCATCTCGATCCTACGACAGCCTCTCGATGGCATTGGAAAGATACAAGAAAAGTACTGCGGAGTATAAACATAATTCGAGAATCAAACAAGACTGTAGGAGAGGCCTATAAGGCTCAAACGGATCCAGTATCAAGGTGGCTGGCGCCTTGTTTTTATCCATACACGTTTATTGACATATATGTGTAGGTATCCAACCTTAATATTCTGGTTGTATATGAACCCAGCCATCTTAAACCCAATGCTTGATTTACGGGTTGATAAGATGGTTGAAGCTGGTTCGTTCCTAATGCAATCATTCCAATTTGTTCACCTGACGTTACTTTAGGGCTGAGAGAGGAGGTTGAAGGAATGGGGCAGGCGGCTGATGCTGCCAAAGGGCGAATCGAAATGGTCGGTTTGAACCAGGCTATTGGTGAAGGCTCCTTTGACTTTGGTTTTGTTGGTATATCTCATGCTACTGCTAGGGTATAAGGAGTTTGAGGCGTATCTCCAGGATCCTACTCGACCCCAGCTGAAGTTTGATCGCGGTGTTGAACACATGAAAGTAGCAACCCAGCAATATGCGACTCGTCAAGTGAAATGGATTAAGTCGCAACTACTTCCGGCTGTTATAGCGTCGGATAATGTGCACATTGCGCTGTTGGAAGTGAAAGGTAGGCGGTGGCTGCAAAACCGCTAAAGATCACACTAAACACACGGACTAGACCCGGCTAACTGGGATGAAGATGTCTTGCAGCCTGCGTTGAGGTACATGAGTGGTACGTAGCGTGCACTGGGTCTCAGACCTACTGAGCATCGCGTAACTGTAGCGTTTTTGAGCGGCCAAATATTTCTAGTAACGAACATGCACTGCGAGATACTTCATTCGTTCATCCAACAAACCAAAACCCATTTAATGTGAGTTTGGATTGCGGAATGAATCGATATATTAAGAGTAAACTAACAATCATACTAACATCTGACTCAGCACGAGCGAAAGGCGCAAAATTAGGTGCGATATATGCACAGTTGATCCCCAGAAGCCAGTGATGTTAGATGAAACAACCGAATGGGATATACACAAGAAAAGCCGGGGTCACAGGCGAAGGGCATCTCGAGACATCCGAAAAGAAGAGCAATTGCGCCGGCAAGACGAAGTTCGAGCTCAAAGAGTTGCTGCAAGGGCCGATGCCTTGCCAGGCACTATAGAATAGGTGATTGAGGTAGCCGTCACATGTACGCTGGACAATTTTTGGGAGATTGACTCTGAGCCAAGTGTAGTTTGCTCTTATACTATTAGTATCTGGGAGCACGTCCAACGCATTTTCAGACTCGCCACGACTAGTTCAGATCACATTTCAACTCATTTTCCTGCATTTATAAACGTCAAAATACAGCAAAGTCGTTTCTAGTTTCATTTGATCGTCACTATGTAGTTGACGCACCAGGTTGATCACCAGCCCCGGAAGCGCCGCCCCGACCACGGCCTCTTCCCCTTCCTCCTCGACCTCGGCTACCTCTACCTCCTCCACGCTGTGACGATGCAACGGGCGGAAGGGCTTGCCCAGGGTCGTCAATCCGAGGCATTTCTGAAGGCGTAGACGATGCCCCACCCCCTTCCCCGCCGCCTCCGCCGCCAATAGCACTACTTCCGCCACCACGCCCACGATTTTTTCCGCCGCGACGACTCTTCCCAGGAGTAATGGGCGGCTCGGGTGCAGGTGTGGAAATAGAGGACGTTGGAATTGCCAAGACGCCAGCCGGAAGAGGGGCCGCTGAAGTTGGCGTGGTTGGCACCTCAGAAGTTGGCGCCCCACCTGAAGCGTCGCGTTGTCGCCCGCTGCTTTTTCGGGACGACGCGGCAACTCTCGCCTCCGTTGCTACACCAAGAGCAGCTAGAAGTCCCCCTCGTGAACCTACGACTGGGCGGGGACGTGGGGGCTCCCCGGCAGCGGGCCGATTCGAAGACGACGACGCAGACGGTTGGGTCGAGGGTGCTTGTTTGGGAAGATGCGGAGGTGCGGATTTAGGTTGGGCTGAAGATCCAGATCCTGGTGAGGCAACGGCAGGTGTAGCTGCAATTGCGGCTTTTTGCTTGTTCTTTTTCTTCCCACCTCCACCTCCGCCTCCTTCCTTCTCTTTTCCTTTCTCGTCCTTTGAAGCCGATTCGACGGGGTTTGCTGGGGTGTCAATATCCTGCTGGGACTTGGGCAAGAGTGGAGCTTTGCGATTAAAAGTTTGCTCGTCTTCTAGTTGTTGCGCGCGCGACCGGGGTTGGCTTGATTGCTCGCGGTAGTGGGAATGATAACCTTTGATGGTAGACGACTCTTTTGCAGCCTTCAGGGCGTCAAGTAAGGGGGTTGAGGTAGGTTCTGTCAGGGTGTTTGCTAAAGAGACAATATTAGACGTCCATTGGGCGTAGTTGGCTCGAAGCAATGAGAACATACACGTCTGGGCTGCCAATTCGTTGATGTCAGGGGTCGGTTCGGGGGGCTTGTTGAGTGCATTCAAGAACGAAACGTAATCCTCGTCTGAACAATGACCAAGTTAGAACACGAATGAGCCAGATTAAATCCTTTTGGCCTACCGGTCTCTATTGTCCCAATCTTAGTATCAGCCTTGCGTGTTGTGTGGGGGACCTTCTGGTATGGCGCATATTCAACGACAGCAGTTGACTCATTTCCTAAGAGATACGGCTAAGTTCAGTTTGATGGAAACAAGAACTGGGAACATACCTTGTTTATCTCGGAATAAATGCCCGTTGTAATCTTGGTTGAATGCGATAACCGCTTCGGGAGTTAAGAACTCTACATATGCTCTTGACGGTACGTTTTCTTTATTTAGTCTAGGCCATTCAGTGAGTATTTATTACAGATGAGTAGCTAGTTAAACAACCAACTTGGTTCTGAGCTTGCCCTTGATGTAGAGTTTCCATGATACTGTTTCGTCAGTCACCCACCGATCAACACTCTGCCAGAAAATCGCTTCAGGTAAGTTGGACGGGAGCCTACGGATCACGACCTTCAATTTGGGAGCACTGGTTCCAGATGATTGCTTGGACCGAGAGGGTTTCGACTTGGACTTTTTGGCGGGTTCAGCTTTGGGGTCGGACATGATGGACGTTCGCCACAAGAAGCGCCGGTTGAACGCCCGAGTTGCTTACATAAGTCGCCCCAAGCAGCTCAAAATATTTACTAGGCTCATGAAATAACACTCGGAACTTTTTCATGGCGCGGCCGCTTAATTAAATCATGTAGTGTAAAGGCGTAAAGCTGCCTTAAACTAGGCCCCAAGTGCTTGCCACGTCTCAAAGAAGACTGACAGTGAGATAAGCTGCTTAAAGACCACAGCTGAACTACAAAATAAAGCTCCTAATTCCCTACACGGTATATTCGTTGAAAGCGCCAGCCTCTTCAAGGGCGTTGACGAAAAAGACCTTTCGCCCGATCGCAACAGCTAACCAAGGAGGAGATGGAACTCGAGCTTGCAACTCGCTTTCATTTTCTGTTTGGTCGGAAGATGTGGGTAGCTCCGTTAACCAGTCGATGTCGCGAACACGATGAGGCCGTGGCAGCACTTGATACGTCCGAGGAGCTGTAGGTGAATGAGTTTATAGTCGGTGATACCCAAGTATGTGTAGTGTCACTTACCACCCGGGAAGGAGACGTGGTACACTTTGATCGCTGCACCAGGGATAGGCGATGTAGTGGACACCGCGAATAAGTTCACATCTGTAGGACACCACCTGATTCAAGAGATTTAGTCGGCTCTTATTCGCGAGATATCACAACTCACCTGAAACGATGCCCGCCGGTCAAGAATCCTTCACCAGTTGCGATAGGCTTCCCTCCTTGCAGCCTTCCCAGGTCCCAGATCATCCAACGGGAGCCATAGGTTGCCCCGATTCTACTCATACATTTAAATCTCGCAGAACATATACCCAGCGAAGCACTCACAGGTTAGGGTCATCCGGCTTCCAATCCGCGCCCCCACCCAGAGATGAATTTCTCGGTACCCCTGAGGTTCTCACACCAGTAATCCCTTCGGCAACGCGCTTTGGATCCATAAGCTCCACGATTCGCTGTCTGCGCCATCCATCAGGGGTACCTTCCTCCGTTTCCATTCCAGCCCAGTCAACTAGGGATACCGCGCCGCGTGAGTCGGCGACAAGCAGCGAACGTGCATTTGCATCATGCGCAATGACATCTTGTAGAGGATGGGTGAATGGAATTGGGTACGCGCTTGGTGGTTGTTCGTCTCCGCCCGCAGCTTCGATACTCATATCCGCGTCGGAGCCATCCATATCCTCCTCCGTTTTGATGCCTTTCGGAGACAAATCCCATACAAGCAAGTTGCAGTCTTCTCCAACGCTAGCAACGTGGGTACCTGCGCGTGCGGAGGAAAATGCCAGCGAAGTGATGCGTGCGCTGTGGCCTGTCGTGCCACCTCCAAAAATGCGAGTCTCGCCTGTCGGCGCAGAGAGCGGTGTTTTGCGGAGAATGCGCATATTGCCATCTGCGCAAGCTACACCGAGCCTATTGAAATGTAAATGAGTGGATTTTCGGACATGAGACTCGATAATTTAATGCTCACTCGATGTTCCAATTGTCAGAGGATGCAGGAGAAATCGCGTCTGGAGACCAGTCCAACGCGACCGCAGTTGAACCAACATGAAACGACGCGACAGTCTTGAAGGTCAAGAATTTTTGCGAGCTATCCTATTTCTCAGAGAAACTAGAGTTAAAAGAGGAACCGATCTAGGTTAAGATGTTAAACTTACACGCAATAAAACCTCAACGCGCGACTCACCCGCGACCGCAAGTAAACCCCTCCCGCGTTCGTGTTGACAAGACTTTACAACGTGCACATCGCTATGATGGTCGTGTATGTAATGTGATAAAAATGGAGCGGGCTGAGGAGGACTCGCGAACATCGTGGTTCAGCGTCAATTGCTGTAAACACAAATTGGCGCCTAGTTCTCTTCAAGTAAACATGTATAAATACAAAAACATGCACGAGTCAGGAGCGCAGTGTTTACAGTATACCACGGACGAATCCAAGTTTCCCTAACCCAGCATCTACAAGACCCGTTATCCTTTGGCTCTCTCGTTTGTGCACTATTGCCAAGTGTTCTACTTTCTCCATCAACTCCTTGTGATCCATCAAGGCATCACCATGCAGCCTAAGGAACACAGCGAGATAGGTTTGCACAGCTTCGAAATCACGATGGGACTCGAGTCTCTGGGCGAGCGCGTGTATGAATAAAGAAATATCGGCAAGGGAAGAGAGTGAGCGAAGCTCAACGTCGAGAGCAGCTGGAGATAACGTTTGTGCTTGTATAAAAAAGGTATCGTCTACGCCAAAGCCGGTCAGTTCTGTAACTTGCGAAATAAAAGACTAAGTATGCTCACAAGGGCCATTCTGGTCTTCATTTCGTAGATGTCTTTGAAGTTCAGACTCGATCTGAACAGCACTATTTTGCTTCCTGTGACTTTCACTGTTGCCCTTCTTTTTTATAGGCCCGCTACTAGTATCCAATTTGTGCTCGACGCCAGCTACGGTTGGAAGAAAGAACGGCGCCTTTTCGGGTACTTTAGGAGGCTCAATAGGCTTATTTCGGGCCTAAGCACATGAAGTTATACATTTAACATAATCCGACAACAAATAGCAAGACTCTTACTTGAATTACTTCGAGGTTCAAGAGTGTTTGCCACTTCGAGCGCGGCAAGACTGTAAGCGTTATGAGCTCCCCTTCCAGTTGATCCATTCTTCCGGTCGACCTCTTAGCGTCATCTGCAAGGGATAACTCCGCCAATTCACCAAGATCTAGGTCTGAAAACAATCGAAACCCGATCAGCCACCGCCTTGATCATAATACCAACGGATTTACCTTCAGACTCATCTTCTCCTTGCATACTTGGCAGACTGACCATTGCAGCGTCCGCTTCTCCAACGGCCTGCAACGATACATCACTATACTGTGCCTTGTTGGTCCTGTAAGCATATATCAGTCAATTTCAGGCTCGATACTCGCTAGAAGTGTCCCTACCAGAGAAATACCCCAACACTGTCAACATGCGAGGTAGCAAGGAAATCTCCCGATGGCGAGAGTGCAACACTTGTCGCAACACTCGGCGTTCTGAAAGCATCAATTAGACGACCAGTCGGGATGTCGAAGGTGCGGATCGTGTTGTCTAATGAACACGCAGTGAGCCATCGGGAGTCATACGAGAATGACTAAGGAGAGAAGAATCAACCCGTTAGAGTTGCTTCAATAAGTCTCAACACCAAAGTAACTC
Source organism: Ceratobasidium sp. 392 (assembly GCA_019677385.1). NCBI lineage: Eukaryota > Fungi > Basidiomycota > Agaricomycetes > Cantharellales > Ceratobasidiaceae > Ceratobasidium > Ceratobasidium sp. 392. The sequence continues at coordinate 11,966 of WSLO01000221.1, forward strand.
ACTATGTCCAAAACTCGCGCCAAAAACCCCTTCAACTCTCGTACAACCTTCCTGGTCTCGATATCGATAATCCGGACGGCGTGGTCATCGCATATAACCGCCAACAATCCGCTATTACGCTGTAACTCAATGGATACAGCGGCAGACGGTAGTTTGAGTACATCTAGCTGTGCCGTGGTATGGAAATCGAAAAACTAACGGGAAATAAGCCTTAAGGACAAAAAGTTGCGTGAGTTAAAACGTACATGGATTGACCCATCCAAGGTGCTAGCAACCACTAGTCGATTCAACGCGTCCGTAGCGATCCCAGTCACATTTTGACCTTTTGAAGCGTTGTAAAGTCTTCTTTTCAACCCGCTCTGCATGTTGTATGACTGGATAACGCCTTGGGTGGTGCCGACAAACCCAAAGTTCCCGCATGCAGACACGCATACCGTCTAAGCATCCGGTATAAATTGAGAGCTATCATCTCAAACATTCGGCAGTTAACTCACCTTGACTTCTCCCAATGATACGTCTGTGCCTTTTCCCTTTGCACTAACACCTTTTGCTCGCTCCGTTCCGCCCATACTCCATTTCCCGAGTTTCTTATTCTGCACACTCCATGTTCTAGCAAAAGTTTCACCAGCGTGGGAAGTAAGCACATCTTCCCAGTCTTTCGAACGTGTTGAAGAATAGGACAAGGAAGTAATAGCCGGGAGTTTGAGGTGTGAGACTGGGATAGCAAGGGATGTCGCTTTCTGTTCGAGAGAGCCTAGCACACAGCTAGAAATCAGAGGCCAAAAGGGAGGAATAAAGGTTCAAAACGGGTCACACCTTGAGATAGTTCATAGCTGCGTGAATCTCGAACAACAGACGTATACCTTAGGCTTCGGTCCCTCGATGCAGTTAATAGCTGCTTCCCGTCCTCGCCGTAGTACCTGATCAAGTGAGGCGGGGCGTGGTGCCCAGAACGATACTTCAGCAGCCTGGGAGGGTCATCGGGCGATTCGAACAGCCATTGCTAGTTCGGGTGGTTAGCTAGTTAAAAAGCAGCAGTATCCGAAGCTACCTTGAGGCTATTGTCTTCACCCGAGGTCACCATCGCAGGTTGACCGGGGATCCAGTGGATGGCGGAGATACTGCTGTTGTGAGCGCCTTTTAAGACATGTAAGAGTCGTCCTTGAGCGTTAAGATCCCATAATGCGATATGGCCGGTTGCTGAAGCAGTTGCTAGAACCGGATGGCCGTCTGACGGCAAAGGGTTAGAAATATGAAAGCATGCACTACCAGGATGATACTGACCTGTACGAAAGGCGATGGAACGAACCGCGGCCCCTTCCATAAAGACGCGCATGACCTGTTCATCGGAACGCACATCGTAGAGAATACACTCGCCAGAGGCGAATCCAATACCAACAACGTCAACCGCAGGAGACTGAGCAAGGGCGGTAATAGGAGAGCCTGAGGTAGCGCTCAAGTTTGTGGAAGGGAAGGTATGGAGATGTGTGCTGTATAGAGCTTAGTGAGTAGGGTTCCCCAAGAAGAGGGACGCTAACGTACGCTGTACGAATGTTCCATAGCTGCATACTTCCGTCTGGGCTAGCGAAAAGAACCTTATTGATGTACGTTGCAGGGTGGAGCATAAGAGCCGCCTTGAACCCGTCGGTGAATGTCAATTTTCCCTGTAGCTCTGCAACAGAAAGGCTCAGTATATCCCAACTTTAGTACCCTCGTGCTTACCAAAAGTGTTTTTGTCCCAGACGATAGCTTGCGCACCGTCGGAGGTTAGGCATAGTAAATGAGACCCGAAGAGAAGGAACGAAGAGAGTGTGGTATTAAGTGGATTCATCACTCGTCCAACCTCTTTCCCCCGGCTATACTTAATAGCATGGGGTCCAGCAAGTGCCCAAACAAAGCTCTCGTCTAGCGCTACCGCTGAGATCATTGCTGGTGCATCAGGGCCTAGAATAACCAACCAGTGAGCGAAACTAGCTAATATCTTCATGTAACAAGACCTGCACTTACTGACGAATAACAGCCCCATTTTACCTCCTTCCCACATTGCCCAAGCCTTTCCCAAGCATGTGACAATTACTAGTTTAGGTCCTTCTGAATCACCCTTATACGAACGTGCTTGCATCGCAAATGGTACATGGTTTGTGATAATTCCAAGCGCACGAAAGGGAGCAAACAGGGTGGGACGAGACGGAGGTGGGCGAGCAGGTTTGTTCAATTTTCTATGCTTTTTTCGGGGAGGCTCATCTACGGTAGTTGGTATCGCCGTGCGTCCAGTCGTCGGGACCATGGTGGAAGACGAGAGTAGCCATGTGGCTGTGCTAAATTTACAGAACGATCAGATTTGCAAATAAACTTCTGCGCTGATCAGCTCGGTCACGACCACCACATACTGGCTCGTTCACACAATAAATTACACCTAGTACTGACAGCCCTGCCGATAAAAAGCTCTTTTATTTGCCTGAATTTTTTAATCTTGACCAAAATATATCTGAAATGAGCGGCCGAGGAAGCTTTGGACGAGGTGGACGCGGGAGTGATCGAGGACGTGGAGGTGTGTACTTTATAATTATTCTATTACATTATTCAACCCGTGAGCAATTTATATAGGAGGCTTTGGAGGAAGAGGCGGCGGCGGACGTGGTGGATTTCAAAGATATGATCAGGGCCCGCCTGAGACGGTTCTCGGTACGCCGAATTAATATCGTGCACGCCGTTAGATATCTACTGACCTTGCTCGAAGAACTGGGATCCTTTGTGCACGCAGTTGAAGACGAAATGCTCTGCTCTTCTCTCATTCCAGACAAAGTTCCGCACTTTAACGCCCCCATTTACCTTCAAAATAAATCGCAAATCGGCAAAGTCGATGAAATCCTTGGACCGGTTAACGAGGTATATTTCTCGGTCAAAATGGAGCAAGGAATGGTCGCTGCGAGCTTCAAAAAAGGCGACAAGGTGTATGTGTCTGATCAAAAACTACTGCCAATTGAACGCTTCCTACCGAAACCGAAGGTTATTGGCGGAAAAGGTGCGTAAATAGGACTTGTTTGTGTTCAGTCATACTGAGTCACTATGTTTGATCGATGCGACGACCGTAGTCGAGAGTATGTCCTACCTCTAGTTAATGTCTTGTACCGGATACTTACGTGCTATTACAGAACGAGGCCGAGGTCGCGGTGGTGCTCGCGGCGCCGGACGAGGTGCACCAGGTGGACGAGGTTTCTCCCGAGGTGGAGGTGGGGGTATGCGCGGCGGAGGTGGGCGAGGCGGTGCGAGAGGTGCACCGCGCGGTCGAGGTGGGTTTGGTGGAGGTGGGTTTAGTGGAGGAGCAGGAGGTCGCGGACGCGGCCGTGGCCGCATGTAACAAGACGCTCGACAATACATCCTGTTTTATCACGCTGGATTCTAACCTCTCGTCGGGCGTATATGCTAACCCAAACGAGCAGCTCCTTTAATCGTGCAACTATGTATATATTTCCTCTTTCGTTAAGTGCATTGCCCCCCGATGATCACATGATATCGGCGCGCTTTGTCTTGCCCTCATCCGCACGAATTTACTAAAAGGCAATGCCCCCTACTCGTGATAACATTCTAAAGACCTCTCAGCGCAAGAAGAGCAGCGGCCTTGTTCTGGTTGGTTTATTGTTACACTGGTTGAGTTCCCCCTTGTTGACCCTCGTCTAGGCCACCCAGTCACCTGCTCCCTGGAGAGAGCTATCCTCTCCAGCGGCTACACCCAACCACTTACGATATGCGCCGTATGAGAAGGAATGTAAGACCCTCAAGATAGAAGAACTGCATGCCATGGTCAGTGCTTCGGCAATTCCCGTGCCATACTCTAACATAGTATATACACTGTTACTAGCAAAAAGCCGTAATCGACTCGATTGTAGCAGACCCTAAACAAGACAGGTTCGTCATCGCTGCTACCGGGTCCGGCAAATCTCTTCTATTCGAGGTGCGAAATCTAACACAATTGAATATTTCATATTAAGTTTTGTGTTGCGTTATAGCTGCCCGCTATCCTTCCCAAGGCTGAAGGAAAAGTTACGATAGTTTTCATCCCGCGCGTCTCAATTATTCGCATCGAACTTAAGCGACTGGAGTCCTGCGGCATACGAGTCGAAGCGTACGTACATGTCCTCGTTTCAAGCGCCGCACATCTGATTGACATAATTCCAACCCCAGACGGTACAAGAAGAATAATACCAACGCATCAAGCGAGCTTGAGGCCCAGAATCTACGGCTCTTCAAAGCATTCTCCAAGCCAAATCTCCTGCCCCAGCTAATCTTAGTGACTCCTCATCAGCTCGAGCACGCTGAAACAACCTTTCAGGATATATTGGTTCAACTTTACGAGCGCGGCTTGATTGAGCGGTTCGTATTTGATGAGATTCATATGCTGGTGAATTGTTGTTTTGCTTGCTTCAGCCAACGGCATACTAAAACACCTCTTACATGTAGCTTGACCACCACCAGCTCGTGCGTACTTTTCATAACTCGCGCATACAACTAGCTTACATGGCCTAAAACAATAGCTGGATCGACTTTCTAACCTCCGGAACAAGTTTCCCAGTATTCCGGTCACCCTGCTTTCCGCCTCGCTCTCTCCGTCTACCTGCAAGAATCTTGGGCGGATCCTTAATCTCAACACCTGCCCAACTATCTTTCCTCTCGATCGACCAAACATATACTACATGGTTGAGGCTAAGTATTCCTCCGGAGATGGTTCGAAAGACGTACTGGGTGTCCCGAAACAGAAAGAAATCTCGCAGCTGGTACCAATCATAAACCTTGCAACGGCAGAGTACCCAACAGGATCGGGGCTAGTGTATTGTAGGTCGAGAAATACTTGTAAGAAGGTAGCGAGATTTTTGAGGTGCGTAATGCTGTTACTCCGTTCTGGTCGTATCGCTCACGTGTTGTCTAATCATTTCAGCGAAGCGGGTGTCCCATCTGAGCCTTACGATAGTGAATTCGGGGACACTGAGGCGGGCGCTGCCGTCTTTAATAAATGGATCCAAAATGACCCAACCGTTCGGATTTTAGTTTCTACGGTAAGTTATATCGGGCCTAGTTTTACGGATTCTTGGGTTTTTTTATTCCGTTTTGTTCAGGTTGCACTCAGCAGCGGTGTACATAAACCCGATGGTAAGGCGTATATTCGTGGTCGACTAACAAGTACTAAATGCTCATAGTCCGGTTTGTTGTCCACTGGAGTCTTCCTACGGCTGGAATCGATGGATATATGCAGGAAACCGGTCGCGCAGGGCGAGATGGCGATAGAGCTACTTGCCTCCTACGTCAGTATTCTTTGCTTTCGGAAGGATGTTCGTATTACACGCTCCATTTCTTACAGTATATGCGTTTGATGACGCATTCAAGGTCCGCTTTGATACACAGTCCCAAGCCGACAACATGTATGCGCTTTTGCGCCTCATCAACTTTTCGAATTGTAGGCGGCGCTCGCTCCTCTCCTACTACAACGACGAGCACTTTCCATATGGTATCCGCAACGCGCGTTGTTGCGACGTTTGCGATAGCCGGGATGGTTGCTTTACTGCTCGTCCTAGCCTCAATGTTACACCGATTGCCTCCCGTGCGCTCCGGTATTATGAGAGGCAGAAGGGTTCAATGGGAGCGCAAAAACTCGCGGAAGCGCTGCACAAGGACATTGACACGGGAATGACCGTCGAGATGTGGAAAAAAATAGTACAACTGCTCATAATCGAACGCTATCTGGAGAAAGAGAGGTCTGGGGAACAGGGCGGCGGACAGGTCAAGGTAAGTTGTCTCTGCGATATTACCAGGGTGTATATACACCTTCTAACCTACGTCCCTAGCTTGTAAGATCCTCGAGGACTAATAATCTTTTGAGGAATGGTGGGCACCAGGTTTGGTTACCCTGGTCGATGCGCTTCCGGGAGCATCATTTAGGAGAGCCGAACAAAGATAGGTCGCTTTTGTGGACGGAAGAGCTGGTCGAGAAGTTGTCAGAAACCGATGTGGATGCTCAGCCCTCGAGCGAACCCTCGAGCAAATCCCCGAGTGAAGCTTCGAGTAGAGGTTCGAGTCCCGAGCTGTAACGGCGTATTCTTAAACGTATGTTCTACTTGCATGTGCCCTATATATTATTGTGAACTAGAGATTCTTCGTGTTCTTCGATGCGCGGATTTAACCCAAGATGTACTATTTGCAGGATGTAATATGCGTAAAAGTGGTAAGGGATGCCATGAAAACTAGCTACGAGATACGAAGAGAGTAAACACCAAAACAACGAACATAGCACATAAAATCCAGCGTTTGCTACCAGAGCCGAAACTTTTGGAAGTAATCCACAAGAATTAATGTCGTAAAAAAGTAATCACTCATTGCTAAGGGATTGCGCCGGTCAGCCACTTATCCGAAGAAGACGGCCGAGATAACTCACCGCATAGCCATTGGACGTAGAAGCTAGCGTTCGCGAAGAGTACGCAGAAGCTGATGCAGGAACATGGTATCGGCGGGCGGACGCGGTGCCCAAGTTATTGGTATGTGAGGCGGATGTTGGTGTCTGAGGGACTGACGCCGTGGCCGAACCAGGAGCGCGAGTCGCGATACGAGAGCTAAGAGGTGTAGGAGCTCCGATCTGCGACTTTTGAGGAGTGGCCAGCGGTTTAGTCCGCGCGCTCGTGAGGGCGGATGTAGAGGCGCTCGGCGTGAAAAGATGGCGGGTGCTGGTGGTGGGGGCGGGGCTCATCATCTTGGGGCGACGGCCTGCAGTAATGAAAGGATGGCGAAGCGCGGGTTGAGGCTTGAGCCGGCGTTCTGGGTCCCAGATCAGACATTTGGCAATAACTAGGATATACTGTTAGTATCAAAGCATCGGAACGTTGGCGAGTCAACTTACAATCGACGAACAACTCGTCATCGCAGCGGAGAACCTGTGCCAGGGTCTTCGTGCCGGGACGGCGGCGGCGCCCCTTGGAATTGACCACCGGCCGAGGTTGACCGTTTGTCTCTGAATAGCTCATTGTTAGTGTTTTAGCCTTCGAGATTATATCGTCGAACGCACCAAAGAATAATCGTTTCCTCGAGCTGCGGTTGATCAGCTCCTTGTCCGGAACACCAAGGACCTCCATGATGCACGAAAGCTGTTCTTGTTCGTTCTCGCCAGGGAAGATGGGGAAACCAGTGTATAACTCGGCGAGAATGCATCCGAGACTCCACATATCGATGGCCATGTGGTAGTTCATGCCGAGGATGACTTCTGGGGACCGGTAGAAGCGACTCTGGATGTAGGTGTAGACTGATGGCGGCGTTAGAAACGCTGTACTATAACTAGATAATTAAACTGACCTTTCTCGTGCTCGAAACAACTGCTGCCGAAGTCGATAACCTTGAGCGCGCTCTTGGCAGGATGGAGGAGTAGAACGTTCTGAGAATGACAGTTAGCATTATGAAAACTCTACTATCTGCGCACTTACCTCCGGCTTGAGATCGCAGTGCACGATACGATGCTGGCGCATGAGTACAAGCGACGCGAGCATCTGGCTCGTGAACCGACGGATAAGCGCCGTAGTGAACCCAGCGAATCCGTTTGCCTTGATGAGCTCGTACAAGTTGATGCTCAGAAGCTCGGTCACGATGCACAGGTGATTGCGGAACGTAAAATGCTCGTTCATCTTCAAGACATGGTTCTTCTCCTCGGGGTCCTATAGGAAATATAAACGATGGAACAAATAGTTTAGTTCGGCAGACTTACCCATTTCCTCAAGTTGTCCAGGATCTTGATCTCGACGAGGGCCTGATGGTGGAATCGCTTCTTGTTCCGAATGATCTTGACACCAACGGAAAGGCCAGTGCAGTGATCGCGACAGTGAAGGACCTGACCGAAGGAACCCTTGCCCAGAGTGTCGATGATCTCGTAGCGGTACGCGAGATGATCGTGCTTGATGACGAGGTAATCTCCTCGCTCGTCGTCGTAACCGTAGTTATTCGTGGAGCTATTGAGAGTGGCCATGTTCTTCTTGCTACCAGCTCCAACGCAATAGACTCGCGGGAAGTCCATCATCTCCTTGCGCTCGTACTCGCACAGATAGTCGTTCTGGGAGGATTCCAAAACCTCTGCAACAGACAGTTAGAAAGCATAAGACTGAAAAACAGAACGAAGCTCACCGGAAGGCGTCATGCCAGCCTTGGCCGGGATTGGCTCAGGGAACTTGAGCATCTCTTCCAACTCCTCGCGCTTCGCTCCGCTCGCCAACTTGCGCGCGTGCAACCGCCTAATGTAGGCCATCATCTCCTCGTCTCCAGCAAGCTCCTCTTCGTCAATCTCCATTGGCACGGGCGACGGCGTCGACAGCGACTGTCGAGAAGACGATGGAGTAGCAGGCGTGACACCCCGCGATGGAGGCTCCGCGGACCGGGCAACAGGCAGAGAGACCTTCGGGCTCAGGAACTTGAGTGATTTAGACGGCGAGAGGATAGAGAGGCGTGAGTGGTGTGGTTCTTTCGCGTTGCCAGTGGAACCGGCGCTCACAGAGGTGGTGTTGTTCGAGAACTTGCGTAGGCTGCTGAGGGAAACGGGATGTGTAGATTTCTTCGCGACCGAGGGTGTAGCAGAGGATGACGAAGACGAGTTGCCCGCGTTGGACTGACGGGGCGCACGAGACACAGACTGAGGCGACGCACGAACGGTGGTCCTTGCTGTAGCGCCAGTCGTGGCGTACTGTGGCTTGGGCGTCTCACCAGATCCAATCAATCCGAACTCGTTTGTGCTCGAGCTCTGACCCGAGGGCGATCCGTCCCGGGATGGGGCTTGAGCCTTGGCCTGCTGTGCCGTGCTCAGTCCAGTGATGTTCAAACTTGTGCGACGCGAGCCTAAAAAATAAGAAAAGATTTCAGTATCGTGCTAGTAGAAACACAGCCAACGTACGATCCGACATACGTGGTATTTTAGTTGGAGTCTCCTTGGTAATCGTCGAATTAGACATCGAGCTAACACCGTCCCTAGACTCGCGCGCTTGCTGCCCACCAAGTCCAACGGAAGGCGAACCAGCAATGGTCGGAAGATGCTGGCGGCTGCTCCTAAGCGAAGCGTCCGACGCCTTGCTCATCGTACTCGCAGGGGACGAGGTCGCACGATTCGCAGAAGCAATGGTCGAGCGCGCCACGGTCGGAGTACTAGTCGCCTTGAGGTTCGCCACGCGTTGGACAGTCGACGCCGGCAACACCGACATCTGCATGGGCGGTAGATTTACCGGCTTCGATCCTCGCCTTTCCTCCGCCGAAGAAATTGTCTGGTGTCCAAGCCCATTCAGTTCACTACGACTCCTACGGGTTATTCCACCCTCAGCCACACCCACCTTCCCTCTCTTCCTCCCCATCAAAGCTGAGATGCGACTCTCGCTCCTCTCCTTATCCTCTTTCTTCTTTCGCTCCTTTTCCTCGGCCGACTTGCCCGCATCGCTCTTGTCACCGCTAACACTCTTACGCGAACTCGACCCCTTCAACAATGACCCAAGATTCAACACGCTCGACTTTTTAGACGCGCTTGGCGGACCAGACATGCCAGAGAACCCAGACTGAGAAAACCCAGACTCGGAGGCGAGAGACGAAACAGAATGCGACGACGCCTGGTGCGTCAAGCTCGGCGGAGGGTGGTATGTGGGCGACATCGAACCCTCGCGTTGGCCGGTAGCGGGCTGAGAAACGCCGTGATAGGCACCGGTACCGTGCTGAACCTGGATAGATTGCGACGAAGACCGTCGGAAAAACGGAATCGATGAGGGCGTCAGCCGACGTGGCTGTTTGGCCGAGGGGCTACTCACGGCCTGCTGGGCGGCACCAGTGTCGAGGGTGCTTGCGCTCGAGACGCTCAGCGCGTCGGGCGTCCGGATGTGTTGTGATGGTCGCTCGGGCGTCTTCGGAAAATTCTGGCTAGCCGTCTCTGGTGTCCTCGGAAAGCTGTGCGGGACCGCCTCGGGCGTCTTTGGATAATGGTGGGTGGCAGCCTCGGGTGTTCGGGTGAAGCCCATGGCGCCGGCCGTAGGCGCGCTCGATGGTGCGAAATCGGCCACTTCCGAGTGTTCTACAGCGCTCCAGTTCTCGGAGCTCCCGCCACCGGACTCAAGGGGAGAGCTAGTATCGATCTGTCCAACGCTAAATGAGACCGATCCTTGCGAACGAGGCGTCTTTTGCGGCGAGCTTCCGTATCCATGAGGATCCTTCTGAGGGGTCTGAGGGCCAGGCAAGTCCTTTGGCGGAACACCGGGTAGGTCCTTCTGAGTGTGCGACGGATCTTTGGGTGATCCAGAGGGCAACCTCAAGTTCAACGCGTTCGAGAAACTCCACTTCTTGGTCGGCTGTCGACTTGGCATAGGCGGCGGAGGCGAGGTCGGGGACGTGATAGTCATGCTCATCGAGGGGAACACAACTGTCTTGTCGGGATCGTCGGACCCGGCTACATCAGACGCATACTCGAGCCCAGCTTCTCCACCCATACCCGCATTCAGACCAGAGCCGGGGAAAGTGACTCCAGCACTCATAGGCGGCGTCCTGTACGCAGACAAATCCTTTGGTAGTGGTGGCACAGGAGGAATTTCCGCCACGGCTCCTTCCTCGCCAACGAGCCCACCAGCCTCGGCCACAGCGTAGCCGCTCGAAGCATCGCTGCCTCCGCTATTGCGGCGTAACTTTCGGCTAGACAAGGACGTCGAGGTGGCACTCGTGGCAGTCGAAAGCGAGGCAGAATCCCTCGAGCCCGTGGTAGGAGTTCCAGTGAACGTGGTCGAGCCAGCCGAGCTTCGCTTGGGCGTTGGGGGACCGAAGCTCGCGCGTGCTCCCGGAGGTCCGTCTCGACTTGAAGGTTTCCTACCTGGCGTCTTGCTCTCGGCCTCTGGTGTCGCTTCGGCCTCTTGAGTCATCAAACCTAGCTGCTCTTTGCTACCCGGCCGTGAGAGGCGACCGGTCTTTTGGCCGGGTGTGGTAGGTCGGCTCCCGCTACCGACCGAGCTACGGGCACGAACGTTCTTGCCAGACAAGCCATCGAGCTTTCGCAGAGCCTCGGCGGTAGACGAGTCCTCGAGCGCGGCCCATCCCTCTTGAGTGCCACGAAGAAGAGAATGAGCCACGGAAGGCGAGGACTGATGAGATGGAAGAGGCGGTGTGCCTGGAGCAGGTGCGTTGGCGCCGTGTTTCATAAAATGCTGGATCGAGCTGGTCGAGGGCGAAGGTGGCAAATGAGAAAAATCGTGCCGTCTAGGATGGGTGATGTCATGAAACGAGGACGCGGAGGACGCGGAAGTTTGTCTAGCATGCTTTTCGGCTGTCGCACGCGGCGTGGTGCTAGCCGAGGGGGGAGACTTGTTCGC
>WSLO01000222.1:13069-23208 GCA_019677385.1 Ceratobasidium sp. 392
TTAGGCGGCTTCCGGCTGGGATCGCTGCGCTCGGGGCGTGCGTGTGCGCGTTTGGGCTGATTGTGCCGTGTATGGACCAGGTGTGGTTTGTCGGGCCGATTGCGGCGAGGACTGGGGATATTGGCTTCGAGGTGAGTTTCTGTAGAACGAATGACGCAGGGCGGGGAGCCCTGTGCCGTGGTGCTAGGGTGCGGGCAGATATCGGGTGACTGACGCTCGTGCAGGTCGGGTTCGTGGTGAGCGGGGCGTGCTATGTAGTGTTCCGGGGTGTGGAAAGGCGGGTATTCGGGAGATGATATGTATGTAATTTTGGCGCGTGCGAATGGAAATGGGGTTGGGAGGAAAAAGCGCGATGCCTCGTGGTGGGCGAGTGCGGCCAGGTGTTTGTGTAACGCGTAATGGCGGGTTGCTTCTGGCGGCGGGCAGAGGGCCGCCGCTCGAAAGGGTGTGGATGTAATAAAGGTGGAATGAGCAGGGTGCATTCGATTTTGCTCTTTTTCTACTTTTTGACATTCTCTCGGCGGCTATTGTGAACCGCCACCACGAACGACGTCGCTAGGCCCACGATAGTCGCTGCGCGGCTGAGGTGATTTGCAGAAACAAAGCTTGCTTTTGCGCGCTTCAGGATCCTACCCAGCGCAGCCCTCTGCCACCTGACCAGGCGACGACGAGACGACGACGACGATGGCGGCCGTGCAGGACCCGCTCGATGCGAATGCGACGACGCCGCGGCGCAGAGGCCGGCGCGCGATCAACATCCTGGTCGTCGCGAACCCGGACCACTCGTCCAGCGAGGACGACACCCCCGCCAACAGCGCCACCTTCTACGCCTCGTCTGGCTACAACACCGCCCAGTCCCGCCCCCCGACCATCCGCGCGCCCTCTCCCCGACGACCACTGTCTCCCCGCCGCCATCCCCAGCTGCAAGGCCCCCCTTCGCGCACGCTCGCGTCGCCCTCCCCGACCTCGTATGTGTCCGCGTCTGGGTCCAGCGCGCGCTCGAGCAACTCGCCCGGGCCCGAGTCGACTCCCCCGCCGCCGACGCCCAACCACGGCCTCCCGCCGCTCGACCTCGCGTTCACGACCAAGCAGAGCCATGTGACGCCCAATCTCCCGGTCGGCGAGGACAGCGACAACCAGCCCGAGTCCAGCGCCGCCCCCCACGCCCCTGTCTACCCGCCCCACATCCGCCGTACGTCAGACGGCACCCGCGCTATCCAAGTGAGTCGTTTTTTCTCTAATCATTCGCCCGCTCATGTGTGCAGTCCCCGGGCACACGCAGGCCGTTCTCGCCCCCGGGCCGCCATGCCCTCTCGCCTCCCCAGCGCACGCCCTCGGAGCGTATCATCGTTGCCGTCACCCACGACGCAGAAAACTATGTCGTCGTCGATATCACCGGCCACACCGACGCCCAGGCTATTCGCGAGCGCATTCTGTCCAAGGTAGGCCTCGTTTCTCGCATCATTCTATTGTTTGATCCTATTTTCGGAACTAGCTACACATCCCCGACGATCTCCACCCCAGCTTTGCCATCTATCGTACAGAGCTCGGCGGGTTTGCCATCGGCGGCGCCCTAGACAATAACCAGCTTCTCATCGACTGCCAGCATTTCGGCGACGACCGCGGCTCTTTAAAGTTCCTCGCCCAGCGCGCCGACGCACCCACCGACGACCTTGACATTCCTTTAATGCCAGCCTCCAATGCGCCCGTTCCCCCGATGCTTCCTAGTTTATCAACGTTTTCACCCGGCACAATGCGCATGCCCTCCATGTCCCGCCGTCCGGGCAGCGCCTCGCCCGCCAGCGACCGGCTCGTGCCCGAACACCTCGGCGGCTACGAGGCCTCTGTGTCCGCCATATCCGACTTTGACCTGCCCGACTCGGAAAACACCTCGCCCCACGTCCAGGCCCGCTCCCCGATCCAGACGCTGCACCGCCAAGCCGCCTCTCGGCGTGGCCGCCAGCCGTCTTCATCTTCGCCCGTCGTGCGTCGCCAGGTCCGTCGTCGCGGCTCGGGTTCGGCTACCTCTGACATGTCCCCCGTCGCACCGTATAACCCACAGAGCCAGGGCTTACCCAGCCAGTCGTCGTCACCTGACCGCGTGTCGTCATCCCCCTCGTTGTCCACCACGCGCTCTGCGAACGAACGCCGCGGCAGCGTTACGCCCACGCCACCGGCCACGAGGTCGCCTCCTGGGCGCGATGCGAACCAGTTTGACGACTCGGTCCCGCCTGTGGTCTCTGTCCCCGCCCCGATCCCCCAGCAGCAGCAGGCGCACGCGCGTAGGGGATCCGAGACGGTTACGATCGATAGCGCTTATGAGAGAGATCTGGCGCTCGCTGCAGAGGAGAGGCGGAGAGAGGAGGAACGCAAGCAGTGGCAGGCCAAGCGAGACGCCGACTTTCAGCAGAAGCGCCAGCAGTGGGCCATGACGCACCCGAACCGCGTGCCGCCTGGCGAAGCGGCCCCTGCCCCTGGCTCCAACGCTGGCTACCCTAATGCTGGCGCAAACGGATACCCGCGAAACGTGCTCCCGAATGGAGTGTACCCGCCTCAGCGCACGGGCAGCGCGCACGGTCGGCGGACGAATGAAGGATGGACCGGATCCGAACAGTATCGCGCTTACCACGCGCCCCAGGTTCAGCAGCAGCCCCACGCGCCGGTGCGTCAACAGGGCGGCGAAACGTTTTACGCACGCGGGCCGTACCCGCCCCAGCCTCAGCAGCCGGCCCAGCAACCAGTCAGGCAGTCGGGAAGGCAGCCGTCGCCCCAAGGAGGATATGGACAGCCATATGCGAACCAACAGCAGCCGTACATGCCTCAGCAGCAGCAACCGGCTCCACAACCCCAACAATCGTACCCAAACCAGACTCAAGTCCCGACCAACCAGTACATGCAGAACACGGCGAGCCGTACGCTTCCACCAGGTCCGCCTCGAGGCGCCATGCCACCACGCACACCTGGGGCAGAGTATATCTCCCAGGGACAACAACAAGCCCCGTGGTTTGCTGGGTCCGGGGTGGGTGGATACGACCAGCCAGAGGGACCGTACCGAGGTGCTGGGATCGCCGGTCGGCCACAGTCGCCGCAGCTACGGGGCAACGCGCGTAGTATGGGCAACTTGCGTGAGACCAACAATGCACAAGCGCCGCCACCTCCGCCCGTACCGACCGTTCAGAGGACCGGAGGACGTGGACCGAGTCCGTCGCAGATACAGGGTCAGGGTGTGTTGAGCCCGGGAATGCAGGCGATGAGTCCACCTGGGCAGCCTATGAGTCCACCGATGTCGGCGACAGTACCCCCTCACGCGACGATGCAACCGCCGCACCCTATACAGCCCCATGGGTCGCCGCTCCAACATCCGGCGCAGCAACCGCTTCCTCCACCGTCGATGCATCATTACCAGCAACAGCAGCAGCATTACGAGCGCCCGCGCGTGGTCGGCCCACCTGTCGAGCAGCGCACGGTCTACATCGAGCCGCAACGTACCGGTCCGAGCGGATACGCCGAGGGCGGGTTCGGAACCATCCCTACGCAAAACGGCCAAGTCGCGATTCCGAGACCTGGAGACGGTCGCCTCGATCGAAACGAGCGGTACGACCGTGAGAGGGATAAGGAGAGGGAGAAGCAGGAGCCAGTGTCGATTCCGCGCGTTGTACGTCAGCCAACGGGAACGAGTCCAGTGCCCGTACCGGGATACCCAGCCGCTGCCTCTCGCGCCGCGAGCGAGTTTGGAACGTCTCCGCGACCGACGCAAGGTCCGTTGGCCAACTGGGGTAGCCAGAGTATGAACGTGTTGCCGCTCGTTCGACCGGCCGACCCGGCACCGTACTACAGTACCAACTCGAATTCACTCGCGAGACGAACGTATAGCGGGGAACCTACACAGGTGCAGCAACCGCAGCAGCGGCCTCAGTCTACGTACGACACGTCTCCGAGCGCGATGCAGGCTGCGCTGCGTCCGGGCGTGCGACCTGGGCCGCGCCCGTTGACGGATTACGACAATCGGCCGTCGCCTTCGGAGCTCTATCGACCGCCACCGCTTCCTCAGACGCAGAGCCAACCGCAGATTCCGACGCAGCAGCTCTCGACGCCTCCCCAACCTGCCCGATACACGCTGTTTGCGTCGGCCGGCGGGATGCCCGATACGTTTACGCGTCGGATTTTGGACGAGCGCATAGACGACGTGTATGGTGGGATAGAGGAGCAGAGCGCAAGTCCGTTGTCGGTCAATACGTCGTTGCTCGTCCCGCCGCCGTACGAGCCAGAGCTCGAATCGGCCTCGCCGTCGTCTGTAGCGGGTGAAGTAGGTCAACCGTCGCCTATGCCATTGACGCCCGAACCGTACCACGCCGAGCTGAGCGAGAGCCGAACAGCGTCTCCAAGCGCCTCGGACGCGTCCACGGTCGGCTATACCGGCCACACGCGCGACACAGACAGCGACTGCGATTCGACGACGGCTGTGTCGGATACGGCCGAGGGAACGCTCAAGGCGGGTGATTATCTGGCGCATATGGCTGCGGTGGCGAGGATGGTTAGCGGAGAGAATCAGACGGGCAACGGAGGAGCGACACCGCCCGCACCGTCGCGTGTGTTATCGCAGAACTCAATACCGCTGCCGCAACCTGCATCTTCGGTGCCGGCAAAGATCATCCAGCGTGACTTTGCGGTACAAGAAGATGAAGACGAAGATGAGGAAAGCGATGAAGACAGTGGAACGCTCTGGCAGGTGCCCAAGCAGAATTCGACGCCCGCGACATCTGTGTCGTCTGGTAGCGGCACGTCTCTCATCCGCCGCACGGCGACGCGTCCAAAGAACTTGACCGTACGGATCGACAGCAATGGTCCGTCTGCACAGGCAGACGGGAGCCCGGCATCGACGCAGGACAGCGCCAACGCGACGTTTATCGCGCCTACCCTCCCGCTCGAGGTACGCAAGAAGACGACCGCCAACACCAACAACACGGGTTCTGGGAGCGGTAGCGGTGGAGATCAGGCTAGTCGACCGCCTTTGGTCTCGCAGCAGTCGTCCAACCGCGGGTCGCAGGACTGGGATATCCGTCCGCAGGCAGAGGAAGTGTACGAGCATCTCGACCAGTTCTTCCCAAACCATGATCTGGACAAGCCTGTTGTCGAAGCACCCTCAGGCGGAACATCACCCGTCGCCACTGAGGCGCCGCCCATCACGGGCCAGGCCTCGCCCGCGACTCCAGCACTCGGTCCAGGCGTAAGGCGGCACAAGAAGTCGATCCGTGTCGTCGCGGCCGAGCGACAGAAGATGATGGAGCGTATCAGGGAGCGGGTACAGTTGCACACTCCGGTGGATGAGGTAACGGACGTACCCGATTCAGACTCGACCATCCAGCCCGGGACTGCGAACATCCTGCGCAAGCGCAGCACCAAGATGTGGGGCGTGCGTTTGGAGGAGGTTAGACCGGGCGCTGCGTCCGAGACTAAACCGGTGCCGAACGTGCCAGACACTATTCCAGAGGGCCGGCAGCGACGTAAGCAACCGTCTTTACTTATTACTCTACTTGTGCTGATGCATTGTTATGTAGCTACATTCAAATGGGTCAAGGGTCAACTGATCGGGCGTGGTAGCTTTGGACGAGTGTACCACGCGATGAACTTGACGACTGGAGATATGATCGCTGTCAAGCAGGTTGAGCTGCCAAAGACCGAGAGTGACCGCAACGACTCGAGACAGGTATCGGTCGTCGAGGCGCTCAAGTCTGAGAGCAATACTCTGCGTGTCTTGGATCACCCGCACATCGTGCAGTACCTTGGCTTTGAACAGACTACCGATACGCTCAGCATGTAAGTCTATTGCCTCTAACCGCGTTCGCTTGGACTAATGGGTCTGCAGCTTCTTGGAATACGTGCCCGGTGGCTCCGTCGGAAGCGTGCTACGCAAACATGGCAAATTCGAAGACGAGGTCGTCCGATCTTTCAGTCACCAGATCATCGACGGGCTTGCGTATCTACACGCGTCTGGAATTCTCCATCGTGTAGGTTTTTTCGCCCTAATCTTCTGTGATGAGCGCTCACCCGTTCGCCTGTAGGATCTCAAAGGGGATAACATTCTCGTCGACCGATCGGGTATCTGCAAAATCTCGGACTTTGGTATCTCCAAGCGCAGCGGTAAGTACCTTTATCGTCGAAGCGACGGAGCTCGAACTCACACCTCCTGTAGAGCACGTGTATAACAACCACGAAGGCACCGCGATGCAGGGCTCGGTCTTTTGGATGGCCCCCGAAATGTTGCACAGTAACAAGCAAGGGTACAACGCCAAGATTGACATCTGGAGCGTGGGATGCGTCGTGCTCGAGATGCAGGCCGGCCGACGGCCGTGGACAGAGGATGATATGTTTGCGGTCATGTACAAGGTGCGTCTAGACCGTTTTCCATCAAAACAGCACGTTAAATTTGCGCTCTAGGTCGGAGGTCTGAGACAAGCACCCCCGGTGCCAGAAGATGTACACTTGACTCCGCTTGCTGACGACTTTAGACAAAAATGCTTTGCAGTGTGAGTGTGCTAACGTTTCATCTTCGAGTTTGATACTCACACCACTCGAACAGCGACCCAGCCGAGCGTCCGACCGCGGCAGAATTACTAACTCACCCCTGGCTCAAGACGAGTCCTGGTTGGGTCTTCACAGGGTTCTCAAAACAACAATAATGATCACGCACTTCAAGAATTCGAGAACGACTTTTATGAGCGTTTTTCTTCCGTTTTGTTTTGCTTTCGTATCATGCCTCTCTTGTATCCCCATCACGGTTTGGAAACTATATGCTCTTTTTTTCTTTTCTCTTTTCTCTCCCATCACATATCTTGCAGCCACCCAGCATCTTTTCTAGTTTGTACAAACCGTATTACGCTACAATAACAACCTTTCGGACACTTAAACCACATACATGACGTCATCGTCTCATCGTGACTTGGTGCGCCAAATTTGGCATTATTAGCGGAATCACAGCGCAGTTCCATGCAGATACATCTTCTTAACCACTATATCCCCAACTACCCAACTAACAGGATGAGCGACAAGGAGCAAGAGCAACAAGCAGCTCGTACGCTGCAGCAGCGCTGGAGACAGCGGCAGAGCACGGATGAAAGATGGCAGGATGTCGCGATTGAAGCTCATGCCGCGGTAAGAATTGACCCATACCCTTAGACTAACTTGTGCTGATCGTACGCAAGACCCACTTGCAATCGGCAGAGAGGGGTGAGCTTACATGCTCCATGATATGACGTCGCGGTACCTTGCTGATCAAAGGATATATGACAGGTGAGAATGACCCAAAGAGCCGAATGCAGCGAGCTGTTTTCCTCGCAGGACGGCTTCAAGATGGAGAGGCCCTCCCGTCAGACGAGGAGAACCTTGCAGAGGCACCAAAGGAGAATAGCAAAATATTAGAGACTCAGCACTGGCTCGAGTTGACGGATGGGTGAGTTGGTTAAGGTATATTGCATTTAGGGTTCTGATGTATAGTCACGGGCAGCAAACATAGGTATGGGTCGAATTGTGAGCTCATCTATTAGACGTATTCAGTACATGTGCGCTAATATTTTGGATCCGTATCTGCAGTAAAGGTACATGAGTCTTGTGCATGAGACGATAAGCGATCTTATGCCATTATAGTTCTATCATCGAAAATGGCAAGAAGAGGATACTGAAGAGAATTTCTTCAAGTGGCTGGATCATGGTGGCGGTAAAGACCTTTCTCTACCCGAATGCTCTCGTGAACAGTTGGAGAAGCAACGCATAATGTGAGGTTTTTATTCGCCGTGTCGTTCGGACACCCACGCTCATAAGGTTTGAAGCTACATGTCGAAAGAGCAAAGGGCAAACTACTTGGTAAAGATCGATGAAAAGGTGTGGTACATTGTTGACTATTCATGGCTTGGCTATTTAACATCCTACAGGGGCTACTTCGATGGGCTCGAAACAACGAGTATGTCGATACAAGAAGTAACAGGTGGAAGGATGCAGGTCAGCATTCTGGCCTATGGCATCTCACTTCCGGCGATTGACGTGCAGATAGGCAACGGGTTGGGTATTATACCGATGACTGCAGAAGAAATGCGCGGAGCAGAGCTATCCGAAACCCCATCCAAGCACGGAAAAATTGGCTTTCTTGAAAGCTCATCCGAATCCGACCTTAACCCTGGAGAAGAGCACTACACAGAGACTGCGGCGAAACCTGGAGATGGCAAGGTGAAGCAAGAATTCCGGGCTCATTTTACCTCCAAAGGCGTAATGGAGCGTTTGCTACGCAAGACAGTCAAGAAGAACACATGGATATATGTCTGTGGTGAGTGCTTTGTGCATTGCTATTTGGCCAAGTAATTCACGATGGTGCAGACATGAAGCGGAACCTTTTTGTCGGGATCAAAGACACGGGATCATTTCAGCATAGCTCGTTTACTGCTGGAGGGTTGATCTCTTCTGCCGGACTCATCACCGTCAAGTCTGGACGCATACATAAACTCACTCCACTTAGTGGGCATTACCGAACATCTGTCCAGGCGAGTCCTGCTCTTATTGATTTTTTTTGCTGGTTCCTTACCAGCATATGCAGCATTTTCGCCTGTTTTTAGATGACTTGACCAAGCGAGGTGCGGATCTCAGTAAAGTTCAGGTCACCAAGGCAGAAATTACGTTGTGGGGGTAGGTCTTGTGCTTTAGACACGCTGGATAGCCGGTTTACTCAACTTATTTGGTTTTAATAGACTCGAGCATTACAAGCGATTCCAAAAGGCCAAGAAAGCGAAACAGAAACAATTGACCGACGCAGTCAAGAGTGCAGTCTCCACAACACCCAAAGCTGAGAAAGCGCAGTCTAGTGGGAGCGAGACGCAGACCAGCATGGACTCAGGGCGACATGAGAGGAAGCTGGCCCACGAGAGAAAGAGAGACGCAGAATGGGCGAACGATGGTCAATGGCGAAGAGACATCCTCTGTGGCCGCCGGAAGAAGAAAGCCACAGCCACAGAGCCCAGGGGCGAACAGAACGACGGCAGTGACATCCAGAGCAAGAGGACAGGGGGCGCAGGGGAGTAAGGTAACCAGGAGGACTGAGAGTGCTGAAACGCACCAATGTTTGATTCAGCATTCCGTTTTTGGATTTTTATGCTCTTGATAATAGCGTGATGTCCGTGCTAACGTAATAGCTTATGATTTATTGGATTTATCGTAATTGTGGCTCGATGTCGTATCGTTCACATTTAGAGACAGCCAGACGAGCTGTTACTACGGGGCCCGTACCCACTCACTCTTGATTTCCATGATTCCAACAGGAAGCGAAGCCTACCAGGCGGTTAGCACTGGCGAACTAGTATTCGGCAAAACTCTAACCTTTTCGTCATAATCAGTCCACTCGCGATCGTCGAGAACGACGTCGGAAAACACAGTACCAGACTCTGCACCTTTGCAGGTCCATGTGCCCTACAACTTGAAAGTGAGCAAAAAAAAAAAAACTAGGGAGCGTCATTGATATCATCTTACTCGCGGATCGAAACTGGAGATGATATAAGTGAAAATATTAGAATTAGAGCACGCGAACGGGATCTCACTTGGTAAACTCGAGTCCACGGCAATCAATTGTGATCAAGGGCGCCAACTTTCCGCTGTTCTCGGCGGTATAGGGTTTTAATGGGTTTGCAGACTCGAACTTGGCGGAGCTTTCTCGCTTGCAAAGGCCTTTCCGCCGCTTAATTCTCTCTAGGTCTTGGACTGAAGACGACGCGAACTTACCACACCGCCATACAAAGTGAGCCGTGCTGCCCTTGCCACCTGATACCACTTTCTCCTCCACGCGATTCATTGTCACATATTTCGGGTGTTTTTCGTTGCAACTGTTACATTTGACCTAGGGATATTGGCTCAAGGGTCACCTAGGTCTTGCAGATATTACTTATTTTGACTTACCTCGAAGAACCAGTCAAAGTTCTCATCTGCTGGCTTCAAATCCGTCACATTCTCAAGCTCAGCCTGGAACTTGAGCAGTAGCCTCTGCAATAGCAATGTGTTATCGGCTGCTTCTCCTATAGGTTATTCATATCAGTACTTACAACCATACCTGGAGTGGCGGTTGAGAGCGCGAGGTCGGGGTCGAGGCCAAGACGGAAAACACC